>CM060832.1:51110000-51167500 GCA_030762175.1 Metallyticus violacea | reverse complement strand
AAAGAGGACTTCAGCTGTTAAAAGTACGGATTATCATACTTGCCTTCTAAATCCAAGGTCGCGGGTTCGAACCCGGCCAGGATCGATGGATTTTTTCGGGCCTAAAAATCGTAAGTATGGCTTCCTTCGGAAGGGAAGTAAAGCCGTGGGTCCCGTGTCGTACATTTACGGCACGAAAAAGAACCTCAAGCCTGATAGAAGAGGCCTCTGAGCAAAATTTGTCGGCCGTTTCACGCCATAAATAGAATGGAACGCTGATGACCTGCGATGTTAAAGAGCGTCCTTAAATAAACAAATGAAAAAAAAAGTAACTGTTTCGGATATTTATAATGTCAGAATTTCAATGTATCCATCTCATCCTTTCGTTGTTTGAGTACAAATTGTGCATACACTATCATATGTGCTACGTGTGAGGATTCTGTAACTCAATAACCACCTTCTCGTTGATGCTTGAACAAGTTACATTTTTGGAAGCATACTGGAAGAAAAACTCCCCAATGAAGAATTTGTTGTATAATTGATTCAACATTAATTAATGTAAATATAATGCACACTTGAAATATGTAGTAGTTTGAAAATTGAAAATTGTGTGAGATGTAATTCAACAAAAGATCATTTAAACAAATGATGAAACCCCAAAGTATTGCAATAATAAAAATGTACAATAATTGAATAAATGATTAACAAAAGGTTACTTGGATGCAAGAAGCATTTCACAAAATCTCTCACTTAGCAACGAATAAATTTTTTTTTTTTTTTTTTTTTTTTTTTTTTTTTTTTTTGTTTCTGACACAAATTTACAATTAGTTTTAGCACTTTGACTTTCAAAGTCCAACTTCCATGCTCATTTAAAATAATTACAAAAGGGAACTTTACGTCAATAGAAAAGTGTAATGAAAATCTTACTACAAATGGTTTAAAGTCACATTGTACCTGAGTCACAGAGCTTATCTTTCGGAAAGGCTCCGTGCGTAACAAATTAGAAGAAAATGCCTAAAACAATTATTCCACCCGAGTTCAGGTGTCAACTCTGAGTGAAGAGAAAAGAAGCGATAGTACATGGCATTCAAAATGGTTACGTCACAGCTAGCCAGTACTTTCGATCGATGGATGTACCAATAGTAACCAAGTATGAGCTAGTGAGCCAACCTGACACGGCCATGCGTACAGGGGGGGGGGGGGGGAAGGAAAGAGGTAAAATATATTAGAAAAGAAGGAATTGCGCGCAAAAATGGAATCTGTGGATAGATTTATAAGGCTATTTCGTACACATTAAAATTAATTTATACATTTAGCAAACATTTAAATTAGAATAATTTGAAAAGTAAAGTAAAGTGACTAAAGTGCCTGGCTTTCTTTATGACGCATGCGGAGACTTGAGAAAATGCTTATTATTATTTTTTAATTTTTATTCTATACTTGCGACTTTATTCCATTATTCAAATAAGTGTAAAATGAAGGTGTGACTGAAATATGTAATTTTCACATACACCGTTTTCCACTTGATGTTAATAGAAAAAACCCATCATACTAAATGAGTTGTAAAGTATATAAATGAGAATAATTAAATTATAAACTAAATTAGAAATTAGACAAATTTACAACTGTTTCCACTTGCAAAATACTGTGAATATATTAATTCCAATGATGAGAGAGAGTTTTATTACGAGTAATATCACGAGAGGGTCTGAGATTACTAATAAATTGACGAACGTAGTGAATAAATTTATCTGGAAAGCTCAGACCCTCCAGTGGTATTTATGAGGACTATTTCTCGAATAAAATAAGAATTTAAGTATAGTTCCTCTAAACTTGGCTTACAAAATTGTAATAATTGTATATTTGTACTGAACCTTTTCAAGCAATCATGCGACAGAACAATTCCGATTTTCAGTAATGCCAATTGAAAAGAGAAAAATACAGGTTTAGGACTATTTCATGAATAGAATAAAAAGTGGGATATTTTTAAAATTGTGCAAGAATATTAACACTTCTGTAAAATGTTATATTTATGAATATTCAGAAACCATAAGACTGAAATGGACAAAAATGGCTATGACAATCGCTACCGTTTGATTGTCCAATACCAACCGAGGAAAAAAAAAGATAACATACAGTGTGTCTATTTTTCTTTGTATTCTGTGATGTGGAATTCCAAATGTCTCGATTTTTCTTGGTTTGTAATTATTAATGATAAGATTTATTTGCACATTTAACGCATCACCAAAACACTTTGAAGAACCCTCCATTTTGCGTTATGATTGTCGACTGTCCTCTTTTGATGCTATCAATAGCTCCCCAAGCCTCTAGCAAAAGTGATCAGTAATGTGCTCAGGAATTATATAATTTAGATAAAGAGTTGGCTACGCTAAACCACAAGACAAATGCACGTCGCGTGATAAAACGGCTTTGGTAATATTTTTTTTTTGTTGATAATTTCATTCCGTAATCCGGCTGTAATTGGTCAAAATTCAAAATTTTGTTTCGTTTCATTGGTTGATTTTAAGATGACGTCACATGAGTGAAATACTCCGATTAAACTGATGATGAAATCAGTAAATTTGATGCACTTTTACCATACGGTAGCGTTAATGCACCAAGATATCACAAAAAGAGCAAACTCTCGCTTCTGCCTGTTTTGTACGGTGTGCTGTTTTTACTTCGCGCTACTGCATCACAAGTAAACATGCCCATTGCACAAAAGCATATATAACCCGATCATTGTATAATTGGGGCACGTGTATGTGCCTGTGTGTGCGCGCGCAGGGTACTGGTTCCCGCAGGACTTTGGATTTATGGACAGGGAGGTCCTCAATGAGGTTATCCCTTGTTGGAACAAGAGCAGAAGCGCCTTGTCGGACCGAAATTAGCGCATGTTATGTCTAGCACATGAATACACATGCACCGCCGGGTCACGGGGTTTGTGTGGATATAATATAGACACTTGCTTGTATGTCGGCTATCTCTGCAACAGACCAGGTGCTGGAGGGCGAGAATAATTCGATGGAACAAGGTGGTGACGAGCTTTCATCTTGCTCCCAAGTATTGTTTCTGCATAATTGTATTGGCAGAGAGCAAACGGTTGGTTAGTTGCTCCATATGGATGGAAATCACTGCATGTTTTCGATCCATAAATATTTGCATACCATTTCTCCTAGTTACAAGCAGTTTCCTACAGCCGCAAAGCGGCCCTTTATTCACACATCATCTTCATGGTACAGAGCGATGGGACTTCGCTGTTAAAGACCGGCGGAATAAGGGCGCAAGAAAGAACTACTTTCCCAGACACTAACTCGCTTAAATGTTGTTAGATTTTCATGTATACTGTAATTCTTCCTAGCAAGTTACCGAAGCTCAACAAACAATAACATACGCTTATACAACGCACTAAATTTTTGTATATTTCTGTGTTTATATTGTTCCGTTTGATAGACAAAGATCCTGATGCTTTTTGATGAAAATGGTTCTATCATTTAAAATCTTTTTTTTTTTTTTTCTATTCCACAATGTCTTTCTGCTTGCACCAAAATTATATGTTAGTGTTTAAAATTGCTCTGATGTAAAAGAAAACCTTTCTGTTTTTGGAATCAGAAATAACGCGTTCTTTAAGGGAAGAGAGAAACATTTTTTTTAGTTCTTTGTAGGGGGAAATATAAGAGCTGTTTATTCCTGTCCCTTTGGCTACAATTCCTCCAGTCTTACTTTTGAAATCCCTCCATAGGCCTTAGTAAAATTATCAGTCATCGCCTCCCTGGTTGGCTCAGCCCGTAACACTTGGGAATTGCATTTTAAGGAGCTTGGGTTAAAATCTCCAGGGTGAGCCAGTCTGACCTTGAGTTATTTTCGGAGTTTACCTTGATCTTTTAGGCAAATGCTAGGATGCATCTTTCTTTTCACCAATTTTCCGCTGTCCCATTTTATGTTATTTCATTTTATTGGTTCTGTTACGGGTCGACAGTACCACGACGAGGTGGGCTGGTGGGGTGTGACAGTGACTTACACTTTGGAAAGGTTTCTGTCTCTACAATGTGCGGATCTATCTGCAAACAATGTTAAGAGGCCCCTGTTAAGTCCATACCTCAGCACCCAAGATCCTGGACTCCTGGTGTCTCATCTCATCCCTTCCTGGGACATTTCATTTGAGAGATTGAGTTTCTTCCTTCGTCTTTCAGGCCTGTTCGTTTCCTCAGGTTGATGTTGCACGCACTGTCTCGGAACCCCCGTGGGTGGCCGAGGTCATTCAGGCGCGGAATCGTAAACGGGAGGTCTGGGGTTCCAATCTCATCAGGACCGTCCTCCCTGACTGAGGTTTTTTCCAGGTTTTCCTCAGTCCTCATAACTGGCAAATGCCAGGGAGGTACCCTAAACTTAGGCCTGGAACGCTTCCTTCCTTAAAAAATATCCTTTCCCAATATATAATTTCATCGCATGTATCATCAATGTTCACCGCCTATGGTGCCTCAGTAGTAAAAAAGGGCGTTAAACACTTCTCAAAAAAAAAAAACTGTCTCGGAATGAGATACCTGCATAGCGCCTTCCTCTCCATTTTCTCTGGCACAATGGAATTGTGTTCATAGTCTTGTTTGTTAGCTACATGTCTGACAACCGTACACGAGCACTACGAACACACAGCATTCCAACATTCCAACGTTTAATTTTATATCTTGCAGGATAAAGACGAAACCCTCGAATTTTCTTCAATCAAGAGTCACTTTCATTTTTATTTTTTATCTCACTTCTTTGTGAAAAGCCTACCTTCTGACCCAGATAAACATAAACTGATACATACTTAAATTTTTCTCCTACGGTTCTCACCGAAATCCCAGATATATTTGTGTACTTTCCAGTTCTACTGCTTTTCAAATTTTGTTGATATTTAAATATAGCAAAATACGATGTCTCGCATTATTGCGTCTTTTAGCTAATTTATTCGAATACAAAAACAAAATTTAAGCACTCAGATGCTACGCTGACTAGACATTTAGCATACAGTTTGCAGTGTAATTTTGAACTGATGTTTATAATATGCAATAGTATAATATTATTGCATAACGGAATTGTAGCGGGGTGGTAAGAATTTGCCTTCCGTTAAGGCTATGGTTGGAAGGCGTAGTTAAAAAGGAGAGAGGCAAAGGAGCAACTCATAAATGCGGAATAGAGAATATAATATTTAACAAAAAGCTTACAGAGATGCTAAGCTGTATAAAACAATTTATGTCTCCCAAAAAAGAGAACTCCTATAAAAGTCAAGTTTATACTTCCTCGACGACCGTCCTGGTGGTGTAGTGGTTATCATACTTGCCTTCTAAACCCAAGGTCGCGGGTTCAAACCCGGCCGATGAATTTTTTCGGTTGTAAAAATCCTAAGTATGACTTCCTTCGGAAGGGAAGTAAAGCCGTGGGTCCCGTGTCGTACATTTACGGCACGAAAAAGAACCTCAAGCATGAAAGAAGAGGTCTCTGAGTAAAATTTGTCGGCCATTTCATGCCCTGAATTGAATGGAACGCTGATGACCTGATATGTTAAAGAGCGTCCATAAATAAAACGAATTAAAAAAAAATTTCCTCGACTCTCTACCGACTCTAAACTACACCAAGAATGCTTTGAACAATACTAGTCTCCCTATTTAAGCAGGAATATATTCGAAACAATTGACATCATAAAGATTTATAAAATGTATCTTGATTTCACAGTTTTAGCCTTTATAAACAGTGTTTATATCGCAGAGTTTTTCCCAGAAGTGAATTATTTTCCTAGGGCCGCGTCCAACCAGAGGTAGCTATTTCATAATGCACCCTTTCATACTCAAATGACAAATAAGATGTAAGTGATCCTATTTTTACAGCTAGGTTACCTTCGTGTTGTCTTGTGGCATGTGTCCGTCCTTCCTGTATAATTTCCATCGTGTATTGCTATTATTTACAGACGCTCTGTGTTATCTTTGGTCACCAGCGTTCCAGTCTATTCAGGGCGTGAAATGGCGATAAATTTTCCTCAGAGGCCTCTTCTTTCAGCCTTGAGGTTCTTATACGTACCGTAAATCTACGGCATGGAACCCATGGCTTTACTTGGAAGTCATACTTAGAATTTTTACGCAAAAAAATAATTATCGACCGTCGTCGATATTGAACCAGCTATCTGGGGTCTACGAGGCAAGTACAGCTACCACTAGGCCACCAGGGCCGACCCGATCAATGTAGTCCAATATATCGAGCAATGTTAACTATTTAATTATTAATATAAAATTGATTAATGATTCTTAAATTATAATGTCCTTGGTTCTATATGTATAAAGAAGCTAGACTTAACAGCAAATCGGAAGAGACAGTGCAGGATACTACAAGCTATGAAATGAATTTGTTTTATTTACGAGCGCTCTTTAACATTTCAGGTCATCGCGTCCCATTCAGTTCAGGGCATAAAACGGCTGACAACGGCTTCGCTCAGAGGCCTCTTCTTTCAGGCTTGAGGTTCTTTTACATGCCGTAAATTTACGGAAAAAATCCGTCGATCTTGGCCGGCATTGAATCCGCCATCTTGAGTTTAGGACTGCAAATTGTAGGGAAACTGTGATGGAGTTAAGTTATGCTCTAAAGTTTATAAATTTAACTTTTGCATTTTGTGATACCTTGCATAATTTCACTAAGTTTTCTAATACTTAATTTCTTATTTTGACTCCGTCTCTAAATAGTTTTTTCCTACAACAATTGAACAGGTTCCAAACCAACCAAATCGTGTACTTCAAAATAAGAGAAGGACTAGTGATTCGGCACGTCCGCTGGCCGAAGGAGAAGGCAAGCAGCAAACTGCTCAAGTAGAAAGCAGAAAAGATCTGCCATTTCTAAACCTTTATCTACTGTTATATTTCTTCAGAAAATGTTTCTCACATTCCATGTAGTGAGTCATTCGATTTCAACATTTGTAAACTGATAAGGAAGTGAAGAACGTGAAGTTAAGAGCGAAGATAGTATTATATAGTTCTATACAAAATGAATGATTACACGGAATAAATTAAAGTATTCAAAAACAAATTTTGACTGTTGACATGTTGTTTGGCCGAAACATATAATTTATGCCTTATTTTTCATGTGCTGTAACGTGTAAATGCACGTAATTCACATATTTTAAATCAATTATGAATAGAGAAGAATAAATGGAACACATAGCGACATACTATATTTTCATTACTCAAAGTATTTTCACGTAAATTCATTTAAAAATATTTATATAAATCATATTGGCTTGCGAAACACATTCGGCAAGAGTAAATTTAATACTGCCGTCATAACGGTTATGTTTTAAAGATTTAAAAAGTGAGGAGAGTTTTAATTTCACACTTGTCATGCAACAGAGTACATACATTTAGTGCACTCTAAATTTACTAGGTAATCAAATTTAATCGTACTTTACATCTAGTCAAATTGAACGTATTTTGCCAACAGACCTCCTTATAACTAAGAAATGGGAACAGGATTTCTCTCTTTTCCTCCCCGAGAGGTATTCCCGCCCTCAGCAGCTAATTCCCAGAACAAGATAAACTAATTATATTGATAGAAACTCATTCCGCAATATTGATGTCATTAATATCAAATGACTCGCGGTAGAGTTCGAATACATTTGATCACTCAGTATAGGTTAACCTTGCAGACATTAAGCAACGTTGTTATACGTTTCGAGGTAAAATATTTATTTTCATGTAAAACTCTAAGAGATAAAGAATAAAATATTAAGATGCTTTCTTCTTCTTATTAAGCTCCATTGCAAGCTTTATTTATGACACTAAGTTGTTAACCGCATTATTTACGCAGAATTATGCACAGACCATACGAGTAATTCTGCCTCAGAACATTTTACACATACGGTTAACCTTCAGGTAACAATCTTCCTTCAGTTGATCACATAAAATGCATTTCTCCATATTGAACCGGTTTTGTTTTAGTTATATAAAGAAAACTAACTATACATCAATATCTATATGATATCATTTTTAAAAACGTTTAGTTCTACTATTAGCCAAGTTGCAGATCTGTTACATTCTAAGGAATCAGCAGCCCTAAATATTTGGATATTCTGAGAACGGCTTAGATTCTGACCACCTGAACCTGCGATGTAACCTATGTCATTAGTCTCTGTAGACCTATAGAGCGAAATGTTCAGAGAACCTACTCACATCTGGGTTATTATATAGTAGTAGCAGTAGCAGAAGTAGCAGTAATAGTAGTAGTAGTAGCATAGTAGTAGTAGTAGTAGTAGTAGCATAGTAGTAATAGTAATAGTAGTAGTAGTAGTCGTAGTACTAATAGTAGTAGTAATAATAGTAGTAGTGGTAGTAGTAATAGTAGTAGTAGTGCTAATAGTAGTAGCAATAGTAGTAGTAGTAGTACTAATAGTAGTAGTAATAGTGGTAGTAGTATTAATAGTAGTAGTAATAGTAATAATAGTAGTAGTAATAGTAGTAGTAGATGTAGTACTAATAGTAGTAATAGTAGTAGTGGTAGTAGTAATAGTAGCAGTAGTTGTAGTACTAATAGTAGTAGAAATAGTAGTAGTAATAGTAGTAGTGGTAGTAGTAATAGTAGTAGTAGTTGTAGTACTAATAGTAGTAGTAGTAGTAGGATCAGTAAGAGTGTAGTAGTAGTAGTAGTAATAGTAGTAGTAGTAGTAGTAGTAGTTGCAGTAATAGTAGTAGTAGGAGTAGTAGCAGTAGTAGTAGTTGTAGTAGTAGTAATAGTTGCAGTAATAGTAGTAGTAGGAGTAGTAGCAGTAGTAATAGTAGTACTAGTAGCAGTAGTAGTAGAAGTAGTAGTAGTAGTAGCAGTAGCAGTAGTAGAAGAAGTAGTAGTAGTAGTAAAAGTAGTAGTAGAAGTAGTAGAAGTAGTAGTAGTAGTAGTAATAGTAGTAGTAGTAGTAGAAGTAGTAGTAGTAGTAATAGTAGTAGTAGAAGTAGTAATAGTAGTAGTAGAAGTAGTAGTGGTGGTAGTAGTAGTAGTAGAAGAAGTAGTGTTAGTAGTAGTAGTAATAGTAGTAGTAGAAGTAGTAGTAGTAGTAGTAGTAGTAGTAATAGTAATAGTAGTAGTAATAGTAGTAGTAGAAGTAGTAGTAGTAGTAGTAATAGTAATAGTAGTAGTAGTAGTAGTAATAGTAATAGTAGTAGTAGAAGTAGTAGTAGTAATAAGACATATAAATGGAAACATATTGCATATTATGTATAATTACCCTAGTTATTGCGTTCTAACCAAAAACTTGGCGCACTTGGCTAGGAAAATGCCCATATTCAATCAATTAATGTAGTCGCAAGCAGACTCCAGCATACCAATGGACATCTAATTGCCTTAAAAATTTTCAGTAAACAACATTTAGTAATAAGACATATAAATGGAAACATATTGCATATTATGTATAATTACCCTAGTTATTGCGTTCTAACCAAAAACTTGACGCACTTGGCTAGGAAAATGCCCATATTCAATCAATTAATGTAGTCGCAAGCAGACTCCAGCATACCAATGGACATCTAATTGCCTTAAAAATTTTCAGGAAACAACATTTTTCTCAGTGGGTACATTTTGCCAGTATATGTAACCACTCTTCATCCCCTTCACAAAATGGGCAGATTCACTTACCAGTAGTAGTTATTTTTTGAGCCTTACAACTTCCTCGTCTATCAGGCCATGCCTGATATCACCCTTCTCCCTAGAACGAACATATATCTCTCTACCTTAGTTTAATTTCATTCATTCATAAGTCTTTATGGAGACTTTTGTGTTACATTCTGCCTCGGTTATCTTAAACGTTATTAAAAATGTATTCTGTCTCTTATTCAATTTAAATTGTATGATACACATGTAGGTACATATGCTACGAATATTTTGTCGGTCCTGGTGGTGTAGTAGTTACCATACTTGCCTCCTACACCGAAGAACGCGGGTTCGAACCCGGCCAGGACCGATGGATTTTTTCGGGCGTAAAAATCCTAAGTATGGCTTCCTTCGGAAGGGAAGTAAAGCCGTGGGTCCTATGTCGTACATTTACGGCACGAAAAAGAACCTCAAGGCTGACAGAGAGGCCTCTGAGCAAAATTTGTCGGCCGTTTCACGCCCTGAGTTGAATGGGACGCTGATGACCTGCGATGTTAAAGAGCGTCCTACGAATATTTTCATTTATAGGTGTATTACAGACAGTGTTTCGCATTAACAATTAACTATAAAATAATAGGTGTGCCACCAAATTTAGTTTGGAACTTGGTATCAGAGTGAACAAGGATAGAATTTTTCAAAATAATATCTCCTGGACCTCAAGAGGAGATAATATTTAATCAGGACAACATTGTAAATTCTTATTACAATAAAACTTGCAAATATCATAAGTATAGAGCCTAATTTTGACTTTCGAACCCTTAAAAATTACTGTACTTGTAGTCAGAGAGAAGATGGAAGATCTACAAACGACGGGGGGATGCATTTGAGGTTAATAATGTCTAACATATGTTAGACATTTCAAAGAGAGGGAAAGAGAGAGAGAGAGAGGAAGGAAAATAGTTATACCAAATCCAAATGGTTTATAGATTTTTAAGTTATAACATTGTGCTCAACGGTTACTTTGTGACGTAATTCCCATCTAATTATCTCTGCATACCGTAATACTGGAAAATAGTTGTTAGGTTAATATAAACAGATAAACGAGAGTTATTCTGTGGAATTTGCCAGTACATCATACATAGTAAACTCTAGCGCTAACCTAAACCAGTTGCAACGCTAAAACTTTCGAGAGCTCTAAGTTTGTGCAGTGCATTTGTTTCCAGTTTAATCATATTTGCCGTTGTTAAATATGTTAGTAACACCACAGTTTGCTGTTGCGGGGATAAATTTATGCATAGCAACATTCCGACTTAATATACGTTGTCACATAAAATATAATTTTAACTGTCTAGAAAAATGTTTCTTCAGCATCTAGGAGCGGTTTTATGCGAATTTTTAAAAAAAGAATTGTTCATTATGAATATTGAAATCATATGTGTAATCCATAATCGTTCAAAGTAATATATAAATAGTACTTGTTTTTTTCCCCCTTTATGGGAAGTATTAAAAGGAAAAGGAGGGGATCATTTTTGTATCACTTTAATGTATCGATTACCTGTTTATTTTGATCTGATTTTTATTAATATCCCTTGGTTATAAGTATTTTAATTATGTCTCTGTAGACGCCTTTTTTCCTTCCTTCTTTCTTCTTTTCTATTTTTTTTTGTTTGTTTTTTTGTTTTGTTTTATCGCTTGCACTTGTTCAGTTAAATTCATACCTCAGGAACCATGTACTCTATAAGGCTCTAGTTTGTTATATGATAGAAAAATTTGCGTTTCATAAATTGATAGCGTTTGTTTTTATCACATCATTCCATGATATTATTTTTGTGATGTGGATCTATTATGGTAAAGCTAGGGCAAAATATGACAATTAAAAAAATAATAACATGAGGAAAAAATTGGAAATAATTTATAATTTGCTTCAGAGTCATTATATACACCTGTATGCTGTAAAAGCTCATTTCATTAGCTTTAATAGTCCTTGAATAAATGGAAACTGAAGTTAGTAAATGTAACATTACAAGGATACCTTCCATACTCCCCTTAATCTCATTATAATAGATCATAACCATTTTATATTCTGGTTTTTAGTGATATTTTTATTCTAATAAGCTATCGCTAAAGGTATTGTTCTCCATAATTAATCGCTCAAATAGCATTGGTTTTAACATCTATTAACACTGTACCACAGATTCATTAATATACATGTATGTATAACTTTCCGGAATAGGCTACCCAACTGCGCCATAAGGGTTGGGTAAAAGTCAGTAGGTAACTATTGAGAACGTGACGTCATAATGTAAATTCTGCAGTTCAGGATCACTAACAGATAAAGTACAGAACAATAAGATGAAAATAAGCATTTATACATTACTAGCTGTGCATATATGGACTATTAGTTTTGCAGTTTATTCGCCAATGGAAATAATACAGAAAATGAACGGGAATAAACAAATATAACGCCTAATTTTGTCCATTCCTAAAACCCCTGCAAGATACATCCAAAATTGCATGCGTTGCTATCAAAATACACTTGAAAAAGATGCGGCGATTTAGGGACACCGTGTATATGGCGGCAGCTCTACACCAACCGGTGAAATGCTCCCAACAACGTGGGAAGCCCTATCCTATTATGAAACTTACAGTATATGTTCAAAGTGTTTTCCTTCCGCCCGTATACAAGTCCCATATCGCAGGAATATGTTTTCACTCCCTCGTCTGCACTCTTTAACCGAACGTCTGTTGATTTTATGTTTAATATCAGCCTGGACTTCCTCTAATGCACAGGGTTTCGTACGATATATTTGGGTCCTCGAAGTACCCCAAAATAAAACTTACAATTAATTAAATCGGGGGAAGGCCAGGGCCACAAACCATTACTAATTACTGTATGATGAACACCTTATTTCTTTATTGAATTATTCTTGAGCAGTATGTAAGGTTGTAGAGCCCTCGTCTTCTCTCAACTGCTGGAGAAACGATCTGCTTTTGTCTACACAGTATCATGTACTGTGCGTGCATCCTTCATTATACCAGAGCTACTGCAACTTTGAGTGAGGTCTGTCGGTGGCATTCGGTAAAGCTGGTTTCAAAGGAGAGCGAATCATTTGTTTTCGTTATCTATGTGCATAACATATTTCACACTTGGTTCCCATTTATAATATACTATAATCATAATAGAAAAACTGCCAAGAAAACACTGCAGCTTCACCTTTTCTGTATACTAGTAGTTGAATTAGATGTTGCATTACACATAGAAGAAAAAGTAACCTTCAAGCGTTGGAAATAAAACTGCAACATAGCATAAATTAATATATTTGTAAAAGGATTTTAAAGTATATTTAGGTTAAGTGTAGAAACAGTTTTATCTCAGGTGTAATGTGTAAAACCGTTGCTGTTCCTTTAACTTGTATGCTAAAGGTTTCTATTATTATTTTCTATTGTACTGAAGCAAACTTTCAGTAGCTGTAGATGTGTGCATATTTTAGAAATCATTGATTAGACTTATGCATTTAAATAGCGAAAAAAGGTATGCTAAAAATTTGGGGAAATGTTCCCTGCATATACAGGTTGGAAATATGTTATGTAAATATGAATCTGGAGCCCTTATTAGAACCCTTCGTGTATAACTCCGCTTACACAGTGTCATACGCAATGCCAACATAGCTGATCTGTGGCAGTAGCCCCACAACAGAACAGTTGCTTAATACGCACAAAGGTAAATATTCACTTTTAAATCTGGTTAAATAGGCTGGGGGTGTTGTAACTACTCTTAGTTCCTAGGTTCACAGATTGTAGTCGTTCTATGTAATAGAGTTTGCTTCATTGCTTGAAGCAACACCGAGTATGTAGTGTGAGTTCTGTGTATTTATGGAACTCGTTTCAAGTACAGTAAAACCAGGCATTCGAATGCGGTGTTAGGATATATTCATAAGATCTTTGGATTAGCCGAAGGTGAAAGAATCTTCTTGCTCGTATTCTGAAGGCTGCCAGGCAATACGAAATACTCCGGGAATACATCAGCGCATCAGAGAGTCCATGCGACGGTATGTTGATGGATGTATCCGTGCTAACGAGAAACAGTTTGAACATTTCTTATGATTTTTTTTTTCCCACAGTTCTGTTTTTTAATAGCTAGCTATGTGGTGCAGGTATAGAAAAAGGGACGTAATAAAGAAATAGAGACATTCCGGAGTCATATTCATATTATATTTTTTATTCTGTATATGTGAGAAATATTTTCCCAATTATGATATACCTTTTATTGTATCCTGTACGCATAACCTCTATGTAATATAAATGAAAAATAAAATAGCACTATGAAGAATGTAACTAAAATAACAATAACTAAAGAAGTAGAATAATTATAATACACTGAAATAATATGTGATATATATACATATAAATGAAAAATAATGTAACATTATTAACATTGTAACTAAAATAACAATAATTAGAAATGCATAAAAGAATAAAACACTAAGAAAAAGTCACAGATTAGTAATCGTTAGAGTGCTTCTATGGCAAGAAGACAAGTGAAGGTGATAAAAATAAACATTGAATGGTAACGTTATGCATGGAAACAGACAAAACAAGCAGCAAGAGTGTGAAAAAAATAACATGTAGGATTTAAACCCGGTGCTATACG
Source organism: Metallyticus violacea (assembly GCA_030762175.1). Taxonomy (NCBI): domain Eukaryota; kingdom Metazoa; phylum Arthropoda; class Insecta; order Mantodea; family Metallyticidae; genus Metallyticus; species Metallyticus violacea. The sequence goes on along the minus strand of CM060832.1, from coordinate 51,153,270 downwards.
CGCTTTATGTAAAAATATAGCCATACTTTTATCCCTGACTTTTTCTTAGTGTTCAAACTTTTCTGCTTTTCTTTATTGTTATTTTAGTTTTATATTTTAGCTATTATATATATATATATATATATATATATATATATATAATAGCTAAAATAAGAGCTAGAGAAGCAGAAGCAGAAATTCGCAAAACATTAAAACAGTCTTACAAATAGTGCAAAAATTTGTCAGGCCCGGAGGCTTCTCCGGAAGCTAAGCCTCTGACAGGGAACCAAAAATCTTAAAGATTTATTGAAATATAGTAAAGGGCATGTGACTGTACTGTCACAAAGCTTCCTTTCGTAATGAACTTAATGAATAAGGAACTGGGATTTGAAAGTCAATGAATAAAATTTAATTGTAATTTTGATGAGAATTTAAACTCTTTTATTTGCTTTTTAAGAAGGAGGTTTTATTAAACGCTTATGCCCTGCGATGTTGTTTAAAATGATTATTTAATTTATTGTATTTTATTGGGGTAACATTTTGAGTACTTGTATCCTCATGCAATACATATTGTGATTTACTGTTGTGTAGCTTTGATATTTTCTAGATCGATTTTAATTATTACAATTATGCAAATCATGTTGTAGTTGTAAACCCGCATTGTAAAGTTATCTTTATATGGTCATAACCAGGGTTTCCCCTTAAACTACAATTCTAAGGTTGAAATCTGACTGGTAATAACGGGAGGGTGTCGCATCTTTATCCTTGTGTTACATTACCGTCATAGATAGTAAACTTCACCCTAATTAATTTGTACCCCGATAATTGAAAGAGAGATGACAGGAGTTTCTGATTCCTGTTTCAAACTTACATTTGAACTTTACCTGGAACGTTCTCTTAGTTTCCTACATCAAGTTCGTTTTCGAGCACAATACTTTGTTACACTTTATGCAGTAATCGTTAAGAGAGCTTTGCTTGATCCCATTTTGTGATATTAGTTGTCCGCCAACTAACCTTTACAACGACAGGGAAAACTTCCGCAAGCCGTCCCAATCTTCCTTTCAAGCGCGTTAAACTCCATTCGACGCCGTTAACCTTCCCCACATCCGTGGTTTTGTTCTCCTTTGCACCAGCGTCCTAACTTGGGTACTGCCTTTGGCATCTCTTCCCGGCAAGTGAACACTTTATTTATGGACTGGAAGATAGCATCGATAACATCGCTATATGGTAGTCCCTTCCCAACAAATCTCTTTTCCGCGGCTAGTCCATGCTAAAGGAGATACCGGTTCCAAATATCTATCTATAGCATGTATAGGGGTTATGTAAATACATCTCCCTTAACTATACATTTTAGGGTGAGAATGTCGATGTACCCGCTTTTTATTAAGGTAAAAGCTGCCCTTAACAAGGAGTAAAAATGTAATGCTAACTTTTTATGCTGGGAAGTGGCATTAGCTGTCTTAAAAGAAGTCCTAAAACGAGTATTTGGGTAATAGTGCAATCTATTAACAGGAATATGATCTATTATCAAAAAGTTTCAATTCAATTAGTGTCCTATTTCCCCCATGAAAACTTTTACTCACCAACAGAAAGAAGATTTGTGAATTAAGATTCTCAATCATCTGATCGTATCATGCAAGGCTTAGTGTTCCCAGAAACAAGCTGAAAAGATTCCAGACCAAATCCCAGTAATGTATATTCTATACTTACAGGCATTATCTTTCTTAATGTTTATGTCGAAAACGTAACACCACGCTATTCAACATGGATATAAGATTTTATTCCATTTTTTTCATAAATTAATGGTTTTTATGGCATGTATTGGGTGAGTAAAGCATGGTGCAACCGCGGGACCGACCGGCAACAGATTATTGATGAAAATTGTATTTTTAGGTTCAGATTTGAATAGTTTGATGATTTATATTAGGTATTATTTGGGGAATATAAAAGTATTAATGTTATTAATTATTTAAGCGTGACATACTTATGTTATGAGTTAATTAACTTTTACCCTGTGTCGCTATGTCGTAGCAGGGGGGAGCATATTTCCCCTCCGCTGCGCGAGGCTTTCGTGTATGTTGAAATCTTGCATTAGTAGCACGTGTTTGTTAGGCTACGCAATACAGTGTATTGAGTGAAAGTGTATCAAGTGAAATGGTGCAAAACAAGTATTCTATTCCCCAAAGAGTATTCATGTAAGATTCATACGTGCGTACAGAATCAGCGCGTGCTATAAGGAGATTATTTCAAGAGGAATTTCCTGTGGTTCACGTTACTAATCGGAATTCGATTCATCGATTAGTAAATAACTTTCGTGAAACGGAAAGTGTTCTTTATCTCTAGGAGGCATTAAAAGAGGAAGTGTACAAAACAAATCCATACACTTTAGATGAACTTAAAACTAGCATTCGTCATTTCTCAGAAGGAACTGCAGAGTGTAATGAGCAATTTCCTAAGCAGGTGTCAGAAATGTTTGAACAACGAAGCGAGGCGGTTACAGCATCTCCTTGCTTAATATACGCGAGTAATTTACTTTTCTTTTTAAGTGTTTATGTCAGTAGTTAACAATAACTTACACGGAAAACCGTACTATATTTACTCGAATTTCCTGTCATCCTCACCCCGACACAGTAGCCGGCCGGCCGGCCGCACGCCGCGAAACCGGTTGCATGAAGGATTGTTCAGCCTGTAGATACGGTATGCACTTTTTATACTATTTCAACACGGCCGCCATCCATTTCCAGCATATTGTAATGTCAAATTTCTGAAAATATTAATATTTTAATTTTTTATTTCAGACTGTCACTAAGAATACCGATAATAAATCACAGAGGGGGTGCTTTCATTACGACTACACGGTTTGGCATACGCAGAAGTGTAACAGAAGTTGACTCGGAAATTTCGCATGACATCTTTCCTCCTTTTTACGGTGGATGCGAGAGAATATCTCAATCGAAGATGGATAACCAGAGGTTCACATCTAATATGACTATCACGTTCGTCGGATTTGACGTTTATCAAGTCACGAGCGTACAAAACCAATGTAGTAAGAGATTTCCGGGACCTAAGAGAAACATGTACAACGATTTCAAGCGACAGGCTTATAAACGTCTTGTGGTGTGCATTCGATCGTTGGACACAATGTTTTGATATAGACGGCAGTCATGTTGAATTAACATAAAAAGTATAATGAAAGTATATTTCATGAAAATGAATTTGATATATTCTCTTGTATTAACAAGTCTTTGACCTTTCACTATTTGTTAATGATCTATAGCAAACCACACCATTGCACAAAGAACATATTTTAATGTTTTTAAGAAATTGTGGCAAGATATTTTCTGATATAATGTCCGAATTAATCCTAAATGTTTCTCATATCCAAGATCAATCAGAGCATTTGCCGTTCTTTCTTTGATCAGTAGCTTTGGTTATGCAATGCCATCTTCAATTAAATTATTTGTAACATATAATATTATGCGGTGTAGAACAGTGAAAGCAGCATGTAATTACAAATTAATACCACAACAAAGACGCTTTAATACTGAGTGTTTGGAAAGCTGTTACGGATTATGTATAAGAATAAAAGTACAAGCAAGCTTTTTAAATGTTGGATGTATCTTCTGTTGCTATTCTACTAAGCGTTCTATTTATAGCCGGGTCATAGATCGCATAGAGGCACTGTAGTGACCTCGGTATATTCCATTTGCGCACTAGCGGTGAATGGCGCTCAAGGCACGTTTATCAGCTGCGTTATACTGTGTCAGTTACTGCCTTCTGTTCGAGAAGACTAGAGTTTGTTCATTGTGCACTTAAAAAGTGAAAGTGTATCAAGACATCTTGTTGCGTGTGAATCACCTTGGATTACTCTTATTAGTCCATTGAAATGCATACCAAAGAATTTTTATGTACGATACATATGTAAAAACTGAGTCATGTAGACAGGTGTGTAGACAACTTCTGGAGAAATTTCCTGGTATTCCAGTTCCAGGTAGAGAAACCGTTAAGATGTCTGGTTAATAAGTTTAGGACAACAGGGTCGCTAAACGCTAAACCTAAGAAGCGAAAAAGAAATGTTCTAACGGAGGAATGAGTGTGAATGGAAATTTCTCCCAAAGATACCAGGAAAGTCTAAATGCAGATGGACACCACAAATAACAAGGTTAATAGTCATTATAACGCATGTATGAGTAAGTATCGCGGGAGTTTTAGAAAAAAAAAACTCTGGTGTAATGGACAGTGCGCGAAGCACGCATAAGCACAATCCGCGTTCCAGCAATATACGGAACGCTCTGTAGTATTAAATAGACACACGTCATTGATCGATTGATATAGAACCCTTTCCTGCCATATTTAGAATTACTGATGGCTAAAAATATTTGAAAAGGGGCGCTGTTTGGAATGTTTCACTGGGCTTATAAAAGAGGGAAGCTTGAACGAAAATTTGAGATTGATCTATCGAAACCAATAACTGGAGAACTGACATATCAAGGTCTTTGGATTCTTTGACTGAAGGTTACATTGGTGAGAAACATTAAGAACGTGCAATACAGCAAATAATTTATTTATTATTTATTACTTATATGCTGTAAAATTTGTCATACTTTTTGTGAGTCATTCTATGCAACGTTTTAAGCGACACAATTTCTTTTGGCAGCTATTCTCTTGCGCTTATTCAAAGTTGAAACTGATTACCAGTCACCCTGTGCGGATAAAGCAGGAATATAGGGAGCGAGACAAGAGTTAATAAAGTAGGGCAGAGCTCAGAGGGAAGAAATACTGCCTAGCTATCGGCCAAATCATCTCTGATTCCAAATCCTCACCACGTTCTCAATATCCGCTGGAGTAGAAGCACAATGAAACAGGGCCTATTACTTGATACTGTTCTCTTTGGCAAAGTCCCATCGTTTTGCAGAGAGGAGCGCGCCCCAGGGACTCTTTCAGTTCCTGCGACATCCCGAATTGTTTCAAAAGCCAGTAGCAGCATTAAGAAGCTCAAGCTCGTTAAGAACGTAGCGGCAGCAGCTTCTTCAACAGTGGCTTTGTTCGAGGTCTCTAGGGCTCCCAATGCCCAGCACCGCAAACAAGGATGCTGACCTTTTATTAAAGTTCACTTTTTCCTGCAGGTATAACAACTGGTTTTGGGGAATAATAATAAACTATTACAAGTAACAGCTTCCAAGTGCCCAATCTTAGATTTATAATTGCATGCTAAGCAAAATCAATAACAAATGTTTAAACAAATTAAGAGGACTCCAAAAGGAAAAAATTAAAAATTACATTCAACCACAGAGAACCTACGGAACGTTTGTTTTAGCAGCCATTTTAAATCTCCAACTCTTGGCCTTTAACTTTCAGGGATGCAAAATTTCATAAACTTTCTCTCGGTACTAACTTTTAGTAGTGTCTGCTCTCAAAACCTATCTTCTCTCACAATTTCTTATGTACATGCCTGAAACTTTTCTAAGACATTCTAAAGACCATGCTCCACTAAGGTTAGCTTTTATTTTTCTGTATTACGAAAACATTTAGTATAGTCAGCTACTAATTGTTCCATAATTAAGTATTTGAATGCATATTTATTTTTTTTTTAATGACCAACAGTCAAAATTAAAAATACATGCTATCTTCTATGCAAGAAAAAATTTAGAACACATAGTTTTGCCGAAAAATTAATGTTTATGGGAGTTTTTTGGTAATAGCTTTGAATTGCTAATAATTAAATAAATGTTTCAAATAACATTGAAAATTTGACCAAGTAAGCTAAAAATTATAATGAAAATATTAAAAAACCTCAAAACTGTGTGTAAAAATTTAAAATCTCTAAGTTTAACCGTTAAGGATTTCCAAATTTTTCGGTGTTCCCTTAAGATGCCCAACAGTGCGTATTTCGCTTTTTCTTGAAAAATGCGTATCCTTCATTTTGAGGGAAAGAAAATTTGCAGCTAACACTTTTACTGGCACCCTCTGCGTTTTCGGGGATAATTACATTTTGCAGAATTTCACGGGTGAACCGCAGTAGAAACAAACATGAATATACAATGCTATGATTGTTTAAACTTAAGGAAAGTTACTACATATTTCTATTCATATTCTAGTATTTATTTGTTGTTAGTTTTTGCTAAACCCTGTCTACCGAAAACTGATATACACTGTCAACAAACATTATATCCTTCGGTGCTTAAATTGGGACGGAACGGCGGAGATAAGACACTATGACTGGGCATGAACAGAGGGGGGGGGGGTGGAGTAAGGCATGGAAGCAAACACCTTTCAATTAGATCCACAACAGCCACAGTGTCTAATTATAAGTGCGTGAGTTTCATATACAATTAAATTATCATTTTTTGAATAAATCTTCTTATGTCTATTTATTGGTCACATATTTATTAATAAATGAAATAGCAGATTGAACTAAGCAGGCATTTTATGAACTATTTACAAAGAGACGTTTATGCTATGGTCAAGAAACACATCGCACCCAGTTTGCGTTACACAGAGACTATTCTCTGTGTGCTAGGACTTAAGTAATACAGAATGGAGATTCTATTTTACACATCGTCTCCATAGTATAGTGAAGAAGAAATTCGGTACCTGGACATATTGATAGACTTTTTTCTGAAGTGGAAGTTTCGGACTTCTGAAGACAACTGAGATGATGAAGTAATAAATAATTAATATGTGTAATGCTGACTATGTAGCTTGTGCATTCTTTCAAGTGACACCAGGCCCCAAAAGAGGCTGTCATGTTAGAGATTTAACTTTTAAAGAAGAAACCGGGAAAGGGAAAAGGAAAGTAAAAATTGGTAATGCCAGTTTAAATCAAAATTAACTATAAATTATTACGTATGTTTATAAGCCATTTTACTTACTTCTCAAGTACAGAAATTCTTTAAAACATTATTATAAGAGAGCATGGAAGTTTTAATATCTAATTATAATATTGAGAGTTCTAAGTATTGTTTTAATGCAATTAAATCATTTTGTACACACTATGCAAACTAACATGAAGGATAACACAGTTCCCTCTAAACAAACAATATCTTCATTTTTAGCCACACATTAAACGCGAAGGAAATGATGCAATAGAACATAACGCGGGAGAAAAGGAAATGCTTATATATAAATGTTATATATTCTGACATAGTTTTGTTAGTTTTAATTCATAAAATAGTCGTATGGATCTTTGAAATGTTTTATTTATTGTCGTATTGGGTTTCTCTGTAGATTGTGGACTGAATACTATAGGTGTAAGTTTATAAGTATAAATAAAATTAATTAATGATGGTGCATGTGAACTCTTGGCGCCTTTGAACTATCTGCCATTCTCCTTCTTATGGTAAGGAACAATTCTGAAAAAAAATATATACCTAAACAGCTTGACCTGGCCAGGAGTTGAACCAAGGAACTCTAGATTAGCTGTCGCAAACGCTACCACTAAACCACGAAAGCAGGCTAAATTGCGGATATTGTAGACATTATAAAATGCTTATTTAAATATTTAAACAATGGAAATGAAACTGCTGGAAAATTAGTAGCTGCGGTATCGTTACATAAACTGCAAGGATGTAAATATTGAAGCACCTTTACCTTTAGTTCCATGAAAGCATTGTTTGACTTTCTTCCAGAGAAGTAAAGTTAATTTACCCTTGGGTAAGAGAAGGTGTTTTTAATGAAAACCGAAACATATAAACATGTCTATTTGCACCATATGTGTCAAAGGAAACTGCTATTGTTTTCGTCATACTTATAATTTTTAATGTTACCCATTCTACCACAATGCGTACTAATTCCTGGATTATAACAATGGTTAAAGAGGGAGGAAGAAACATTGATAATCCTAGAGAACGCTATGAAGGGAACCTTATAGTATCTTATGAATGAAAACAACATCACAATTACGAATACTTAAAAACATAGTAGTGAAGACCAAATAAAATATCAACTGCAAAACAATAAGCTGCATTAATAACAGGATGACCCATGAAAAACCGGCCCTCTGCCTAGTAAACAAAAAGTTGTCTAAAATTACGTGTCAACTTAGTGGGACTTTTGAATATTCATGTATGCCAACATGTATGTATGCCTCAACTATTAAACTTATTTCTCGCACAACACCTCTGTTAACACCATCACGGCACAAACCACTTCTATACCTTGTAATATACATGTTGAAAAGGCCACCACCTGTGGGTTATATTCTTTTTCTTCCTGTCTCCAGCAGCATTGCTTTACTATCTGACTCGCCGTAGCTATTGACTTATGCATGCTGGCCAGGTCGGTGATTCATCCAGTAGAAGCTGTTCAGTGCTGCAAACAATTTAGTTGCTGGTGCTAACTTCTAAGAACATCGGCATATAGCTGTTTGTCTCTTTTTTACCATGTATAAACTTTATACTGGTTATCCAGTTTAAACATTCTTTTAAATATTGTACATTTTCATTACAGGTTTAATAAACAAAACAAAGCCGAGATCAGATATCTCAAAAATTAATGTTCATACATGAATGCAGTAAAGGACCTTAGGAATTTGAAGGACCCCCATTCGTTGATGGAAGTAGCGCATGAAAGCCGCCAGTCATCTATGGTTTTTACGTACATAAACAAACCTGTACATTTTTTAATACATTTCTTAAGAGTTCTAAATTCAGGATAAGAGGAAGGATCATTTGTATTTGATAATGAGATTAGTTTTTACATTGATAGAAATGTACACCACATTCGTTCATTATTGGAGCTGTACACAATGCAATGGTGCACATGTGTATTTTTGAGTGATAACTATTATATGAAAGAAAGTCTTTTCTTCTTTTCATTGAAGCATACGCGCTCCATTTTCTAATATTATTAGAACACTATATCCGAAGTGAGAACATCATACCAGCCAATATAGCGCCATATCCTTGCCTTCCATAAAGCAAACACAAGCATTCTATACCTTTCGTCCTATGCACCAATTCATTTCCAGTGTATCTATGCTAGTAGCACTATCCAGGCTGACTCATTCACTCTGCCATTTTATTCTCATTCCCGTTCTCCCATGCCATTGATATTCTCCTCGGTTTGCACCAGATCATTGTTAGAACATTTGAGGCAATGTGCAAGGCGTGCTCAACTGCGTCCCAATTGCTCGCTCATCTGCGCGTACAAAAAGCGGGACTGAAGAAAGAGGCAACTATGTAGAGCATCATTCTCCGGTAGGAAGTGCAGTTGGGTTGCATGGTTCACGCTGAGCATATATGGCGGTAATTCCAAATCTGTAAAAAGTAAATCAATGTGCTGAGATTCAATTTTTAATGGCAAAAGGCTGTCAACCGAGTGTAATTCATTGTTACGTAAATGCAGTATATGGAAAATAAAGGCTAAGGATTGAGCACTCATGTTTCGGACATGATGTCAGCAAAGTTTCCAGGTCCCATGAAAAGAGCTGCACAAGGGACAGCATGTGGGTTTGTGTCTGCATGTAGAAAAAACAAATTGCCATAAGTTCGCATTGCATTGGTAGCCTCAGAAATTATTTCCAAACTTTTTAATATCATATTTTTAGATTTTTCTTAACTGATCAAACTAATTTTCTTATAATTTGAGTATGCAAAACATTTTTAATATCATATACTACGTTTTGTCCTTATTTCTTAGTATACAGAGGGTGCCAAAAATGTATACACACTTCAAGCAAAGAAAAAACTGTGTTAACATAACAAAACTGAATTCACACAAACAGAAAATGATGAGCACTAGTCATCTTACACTTTTACAGTTAAACAGTTACTCAAAATGCCCACCATCGGCGTCGATACACTTCTGAGTACGTTGAACTACTGATTGAGCAACATTTGCGAAAGTGTCCTCATCGATTGCAGCACATGCCGTTCCTATTTCTTCCCGAAGTGCTGTCAGTGTAGCTGGTTTTCTACAGTATACAATATCCTTAAGAGTTCCCCTTAGGTGGAAGTCCAACGGAGTTAGATCCGGCGAACGTGGAAACTCAATCGGGCCTCTTCGTCCTATCCAGTGCCTTGAATGATTGTCATCAAGCTACGCACGTACATCTCGATGGTAATGTGGTGATCTGCCAGATCTGCCCTTGTGAACATCGCATACGGTACCACGAGTATCAAATTTGTCTAGAAAGCGTGCAATTGTTACTCGTGTTGGCGGTTCTGTTCTATACACACGTCTCCATTGACTTTGAACTTCAACAACATTCTCGGTTTTCCAGTACTACTACAAAATTGCTTTCCGCTGTTCAAACGATAATATTGGCTCCATTCTGTTGTAGCAACGCTAGCATAACGTAATGTGAATCACGTCTGTTTACAGAACATCATTCGATAATCTTGGCTTCATTTGTTCATTGTTGATTTACCTGTCACGAAGCAACGCTATCATAATGTATTGTAGTCACATCTATTTATAGAACATCATACTACACATTACTGTTGTTTTCAGTCCAACTTTGAAATACATTAAATAGATATCTACTGTGAAAGTGTGTATACATTTTTTGGCGTCCTCGGTATATTGAAAATATTAGAGAATTTAATAAAATTTACATCTACATTTGAATGTAGAATGTAATAAAATATATTAAAAGGAAAATTAGGATTGTTAAAAATTGACTAAGTGTTACATTTATAACATTCAATCTCTTAACGGTCTTTTAAATTCCCATATATATCACGAAAGTAGAGAATTTTCATTTATTTTAACAAAAAATCTAATTTTTCGAAATATTTTACCATAGTTCACATGTAGATTCCCATAAAATGAACAGGCTAACAATCAAATAAAGACCCAATATAAAATTAAGGATCGAAGCTTTTTCGATTACATTTCAGAAAGTGTTATTGATAGATAAAATGATAAATACAGTCTCTATTAAGATACCGATCAGTTAACAAACACGTTGTTTGCCTATTTCTCTAATGTATTACTGACGAACTTCAAAGACTATCATAACCTAAAGCTTACACTTCTTGAGAAGCAAGCTGTAAGATTTTCCAGCAATTTCCAGCATGGCAATTTTCACCAAAGACTCGGAGAGATTTCTCTCAAGGGCTACAGAATGGAACATTGCAATTATGTATTTCAAGCTTTATGGTGTTTATACCACAGAGCAAATTCCAACCGTCTGTCTCTTGCACCCTGGAGCACATTTTAAGCTCAGTGTCCGAGACATTAAGTCAGTTGAACACAGACCTTCCCAGCAATAATTAGGATGGTCCTCTCTCACGCTCTCTTCATCTACTCCATGTTTTAATAATTTGCATGCAATTTTGGTGAAGCGTAAAGGTTGAGAGCTGTGTTGCGCCCTCGAGAATACATCCAAAACTGAGAGCATCACCACAATAACTGGAATAGTTTAACAAACCTTGCAAAGCCATTTCCATTGTCAAAATGTGCTCCCGAAATGTATTATTGGAACAGATTTCTAAAAAGTATACATAATATAGTTTGAATAACCTCAAAGTGATCCAAACTGTATTTATTTCCAAAAATAAAATAAATTTCTATGAATAAAATAGATAAAATATACGACTAATTTCGGTCTGTAAGTTCAACTAACATTATTGTTTCACCTTTTATTTAGATTTTATTTCTTTTCTTTCCTCAGTCTCTGCTATACACGTTATCACTATATCGTGATGATCACCCCAATATCCAAGGTGGTAGCCAGAGTCGCTAAGACACGGACTACTCTGCGGTTTGAATCGTACTAGGAATGTCCTTCCTCAGTGAGGTTTTTCCCAGTTTATTCTCATTCCACATCACTGAAAAGTGGCGAGAAGCTACTCCAAACATTAGCTAGGAACGCTTCCTTTCCAAAATTTCTTTCTCAATTGATAATTTCCTTTCGTATATCTTGCCTGTGAAGCCACAATAGTAAAAGCACACGCAGATGAAAATGGGAGTTAAAAACTATTTAACCAAATCATCACCATCTTTGCAAGTCACCCCATACCTCAGTTGATGACTCGGTCGTTGCAAAGGCGACTCTTGTTGACTAATTATTTTATCTGGGTGTTTCTCAGGTCATTGGCTTATTTACGGACGCTCTTTAACATCTCAGGTCATCAGCGTTCCATTTAATTCAGGGCCTGAAACGGTCGGCAATTTTTGCTCAGATGCCTCTTCTATCAGGCTTCAGGCTCTTTTTCGTGCCGTAAATGTACGACAAGGGACCCACGGCTTTACTTCCCTTCCGAAGGGATTTTTACGCCCCAAAAAAATCTATCGACCTTGGCCGGGATTAAACTCGCGATCTTTAGTTTAGGAGGCAAGTATGACACTACTACACCACCAGCCGACACAGAGGGATTGTGAAGGAATGTTATTATTATAAGTTTTATATGGTCATGAATATCACTCATACTTTATCACAAAAACGACTATTCTGAAAATATAGAAAATGTACACGGTGCCCTTGATTCGCCGTATTTTTATAGAATAGGCCACCCACATTACTTTGTAAGAGTTGAATAAAAGCACCAGCTAATTTAACAACCGTCAATATTTAATCACTGCTAAAATGCTATAATGTATTTCCTTCGAAAATGGTTCTCTTTGTTTCACTAACTGTCATTGCATTCTTTACCCACATTAACTAAGCTAAATGTAGCAGTTCGGAGGCAGTAACAGTTAAAATAAAGTATACATAATACCAAATGCATCCATGTGTTCAGTGACTAAATATTAATTGTGTAGCTTATTTGAAAAAGAAAATATCACAGAGAAAATTAAAGGAAAGGGTCATACTTACACAATGTTCATTTTTTATAATCCACTGCAAGATGCAACAATATGGATGGCATGCATGCAATGAAAGCATACGGGAGCATAAATTGAAAAAAAGATGTACAGTGTTTATACAGAGTGAACAATTTTTGTATACGGAATACATTATATTTATATACATGGTGGATATTAAATTTCGATCCATTTTCATCTCGTACATTAGGTTATATAAACTACTGATCCAGTTCAGCAGCAAGAAAGATGCTTGATAAGAAGATTCTAAATATTCAAGAATCCAAAAATAAAATGATTCATGGCTGTCGAAACTTTATAGTTTAGCTATCAGCATACTGAAATTCCCAGTGATTTGACTACATTCTAATGTAAATATACAATTAACCGGTGGTTTCAATTAAGTATGTCATCCACTTTATGGCACCACCTGACTACCAGTGTGTACCTGTTGTTCCTGAAATGCAAAACAGTTTGTTAGAGATCATTTTCGTCTAATGAAATAACGAAATATCAGAGGAATAATATAAGCATGTCCGCCTACTGATCTGGAGATCGAAGATTTGATTCCCATGACTGCTGAGATTTTCTCCGAAAGACTCTTAACAGACTGTACCCAGTAACGTGAGAACAACTGAAAACCTCCTTGATATGAACATGCTGGCCTCAATAGCCGAGGTTAAGATTTTCTGAAATGACGTTGCGATGACCAGTGATCCCTCAACAATTGAGCGGTAATATGTGACTCTAGCGGTAATATTTTATTAATAATTAACTTACCTCAATATTGACAATGCTTCTCCTCCATAGTGAATGCTGTATGGGTAAGCAGTCAAATGTTAAGTATATGTGTGTGTGATATATATATATATATATATCACACACACACACACACATATATATATATATATATATATATATATATATATATGCTCCAATGTAAATTTTTCCCTGCTTTCTACATTGGTTTAACCTCCACTGCAGTTTCACTCACAAAGAACAATCACAAACGCTGTCAAAACCTGTTCTTCTTTGCCTGTGGCCCAACATTCCAACCTTTACCACTCTGTTTTCAATACTTGTTTTTCTTTAATACTCATAGATACCGTACTTCTTATTTATTTCTCCTACCAGTACTCTCAGAGACAGAGAGATGGCGGCTATTGTTGTACACAAGGCAAGCACCCCTCCGGGCTTAAAAATCTCTCTTTAATTTCATTAAAAAAAATTCCACCAGCAACCAGAAATTTCCTTTTTTCTAAGTTGGTTTCTCTGTCCGCCAACTCAGTAGACTGTAAGGCACACAAGCCATGTGATATGCTAGACTTAGTCCTTGTTCTCCAGCTACGCGATCAAGAGCCCATAGCAGGCTCGAAATATAGTAACTTCTGCAGCATTCTACAGTGCCTCCAGTGACCTCAACAGTGTTCCACATTGTCTTATAGTGCCTCGAACAGTGTTTTATAGCGTCCTTATGTGTTCCTTACTTTAAATGTGGCACGCCTTTGTGCATTTTAAGTTGTGTGTTGCGTGCGTGCGTGCGTGACAGAGAGAGAGAGAGAGAGAGAGAGAGCTTCAAACGCGAATACGGCGTATATTATATTGTGCTCTCCTCCCATTAACTCCAGTTTGAACGCAGACCTTGTTCTATCCATTAGCATAATTGAAAACACTGCTCTGTTAAAGATCTGCTGTTCATTAGGAATATTGAACGAGTAAATATTCATTTGGAGGGCGCAACATACCAATCATTTACACAGTTTTGTACGTTACAGGTACCATTTTCATGTTATTTGCAGGTCGTGTAGTTTGCACTTGTATGGAAATAAATATATTTTCAGCAATAGCAATTCCGGCAGTTCCTAGCCGAAGATAAATAATTAATATTTCCCTTGATATATTTATGGGATCTGTGGCACAGGCAGATCATATTGGCTGTGATATTATATTAGCAAACAAAATAACAGCGTTCCTTTAAATTGCTTCAACCGTTAGGGCTGCACATGTACTGGTCTGAAAGCGGAAGAGCGAAGCAAGTGTATAGAACAATGCAATACTGGGGATAATATCATTTGTTGAGATGACAGATAATTATTGACGCACCATTATGATGTTGATAAGTCGATCACGGTATTGCATTATTATTGTCGATGTGCTATAGTATAGAAGTGTTGACCGAACAGTTGTATTAAGCAGTGAAAAAAGACCCAGCTGTATTTGAACAACATATTACTGGGCTGAAGAGCTGCCGTAACTAGGTTAGTTAGCGGGGTCCATGATGGCAGATCGATTGAACACGGCAACTGGAAATTTGACACCTATGAACAAAATTCCTCTCAAGGATTTTTGTTTCTTTAAAAGTACAAGATCTACCCAACATTATATTAAATGTGTCATACGTTATTATATGCTGCATTTAAAGGTAGCTACTTTGATATATTACTAGATAAAAATCTTTACCAATGCAATCAGGAAATTTTAAAGTACAAAGTACTTAGTTTACATTATGATATAAAATAAGATTAAACATAGGCACTCTGTTCAGTTGTATGGTTTTTGTTTCATTTGTTTATTATGTCTGATGAGAGTTGGCCTGCATTAACTTCAGCGTTTGCTATGCTCGATCTCATTTTTCATACTTTTATAAAACCTGAAAGTCGGGCATTTATTTTCCTATGGGATATTAGCATTAAAATGTTAAAGCAAGCCTTATTAATTATTACAATGACTAATGCATTTACAACCCTTATTATTTTAATCACATTAACGTTAACCCTCCATAATCACACTTTTAATTGTATTACAACCCCTAATGGTCAATAATATAGTAATAATATGTAAAACTAATACAATTATAAACTTGAAGTTATATTATGGAAAAATTCTTTCATTAAAACTGTATATTAACATATAAATATCAAATATAAAAACTAAATGTTATGAGGACGACATAAAATGCTGAATTTGAAGGACATCTTATTCTCCTTAGCAAATTTATATGAAACAAGTGTAAAAGTTACTAAAAACAAAGAGATAATTTAAATTTAACAATATAGATATCCCTTGAAATCATGAAAACTCTATTTGTATTTTTATTTTTAATCACAACAGTACAAATAACACTCATTATAAAATCTTCCTCTTGATTGTCGCTCAGGTGGTGTATTTCGACAATACCCTCATTTTTCAAGTTGTAAATATTGCTGCATATGTATTATTTCAGTCATTGTAGTGCACGTTTGTTGTCTTAGCATTTTTGGGAGGAAATCGTTCGTTAAATGAAAACGTCCTTTGCTAGCGTGATATCTGGAAACAAACGGTGTTTTTTTTAACCTGATTGGTAGTTAGGAGTTCTCCAACCTGGGTAACACATAAGGACAAGACGTTCAAGACAGACTTGCAAGCAAATCGGACCCGCTGAAGTCACGTGCTCTCCCTTCTCCCCCTTTGAGAAACCATTTCAAGAACATGGGAGTAATTTACATTAGTTATGCAGTAGCTGTAACTCTCTTTATTAACCTGCTATGGTGTAACATATTTCCAAAGTGATTTAATGAATCTATATTTACAAATTTTTTCTCTTCTGCCTAGTCAAGCGAGGCTGCGTTCTCATTCTTTGATGCCGTAGGTATTCATGTTCGAATGTAGATACAATTCCTTTTCACCTTTACTGAAGTAATTTGCTTGTATTTTTAATAATTTCACAATTGATAAACATTGTTACAGTCTCTTTTTACAATCCATTACAAGTTCTCACTTTCAGCACCCTACCATTGATTCCTTTCTGAATGCGTCAAAGCTGAAAACTTAGGGAAACTAGGACGGTGTTTATGAGTGTTCCACCTGTTCCACGTGAAAGTTCCCTTTGGCACAAATATGCCCTTTAATTTGATTGTGATTTACTTTACCTCAATAAATACAAGTCGTAAATTAGTATTATATTTCATTTTCTAGTAATTTGTACATTCAAGAATAAATGCTGTTAATGGTGAATTCGCTAGAGTCCGCGGAATACAACTGTAGGAACAGGGACAGTTACGAAGTTAAGCAATAGCACGCATCTTTCGGTAGGTTGGAGCTACCTACCTTCAGGGCAGGCGAGACAGAGATTTTTTCGGACTATCAAAGAAGGTCGCGAAAGTATTCCTTCCTTTTGTAACAACCTACTTGTGTGAAAAATCATTCTCTGCACTCATTTATCTAAGAATATAAACGTAGAAGCCGTTTGGAAAACGTAGAATCAGAACCTAGTCTAAAATATTCCAATTAAGCCCGATATATCACGGCCTGAAACTGAATTGCAGTATCATTCTTCTTATTCAGCAATTGCAATTAACGATTAATGTTGTGTCATATATTTTAGTTTTAATATTAATGCTTATACCTTTATATACTTTTGAATGCACAGTAAAACCTCTATTTGTATGTTAGATACCTTGTTGTATTGGAATCGGACAAAGTTTTATATTTTAACATTTCCAGTATATCCTCTATATTTTCACCCCTGAATCCTAGAAGTTTGAGTCATGACTGGAACAAATTATCTTTCTGTTATACATTTCAGGTAACTTATTTAAGCTTGATTGGCATTTCTCTCTAAGGCCATTAATGGAATGGGTTTTCCCTAACTGCTTTCTGGTACCTGTTTGAACTTGGAAAAGATGGGGTTTCCCTGAACTTTTGTTCTCTCTTGTGTTTCCTATTTTTTTTTTAAAAAATGTAAAAGTTTTATGTATTTCCCAAAAAGTACGTTGTACTAAATGTAAACTTATTAAAGCAAACAATTGCCTTCCTAAAATAAGCAGAGTGGTCCGCAGCTACGTTTTGGTGTGAAGTGCAAAAGTTTACAGTTTCAATATGAGTAAGCATAAATTAGTAACTTTTATTTTACTTTTATTAAATATCACTGTGTAATACATGTCATTTTATTAAATTAGGTAAAATATATATACTATAAAAACCTACTTCCCTCTATCATGGACATTTCGTTAAATTGGACAATTTTTTTATTGAACCACACCTGTGTGGGATAGAGATGTTTTATTATAATAATATCTATCGTTATGATTATTACCTAATATTGTGTAAGAATACAGTGCAGTATTTAAAATGTGCAATTTTATTTTATTTTATTTTGGTTTATAAAGTTACATTTTGTAAGCTTCGAAATTAGTAAAGGATTAAAATTTAGGATTTTAAATTTGATTTTACTCTTAGAAGTGCACGACAGCGAGATACCTGTAAACGGTCTCTCAATTTTATTTTATTTTGATTTATAAAGTTACATTTTGTAAACTTCGAAATTAATAAAGGATTGAAATTTAGGATTTTAAATTTGACTTAAATCATAGGAGTGCACGACAGCGAGAGACCTGTAAACGGGGTCCTCAATCAAGGAAAGCTAAGAAACCGCTGCGCTAGAATAAATACAAGATAATGCTCAGTACTAGAAAACACAGAGATTTCACTTCATTTTCTGCCAGAACGTCAATAGCCGTATTATGTTATCAAGGTGATTATTGTAAATTACAGCTGCTGTTCCCTCATTAATCAAAACCGACCCTGAAAGTTCGAAAAGTTTAGACGGTATTTCTTGAATGATCTGCTTTGAGAGAGACGTAATTTTTCTTGATACACTTGAAATCAAACGAGATTCTGGGTACAACAACCTTAATTCTTCAGCAGTCTTAATATGTAAGGAGTATATTAAGGAAAAGTACTTGAATGTTTCAGCAGCTTTCTTCATAAGGGAGCTGTATCATAGATGAAAAGTCAACTGTGATATGTACTGGGTGTTAATTAACTATACAGCTAATTCTTTCAGAGGCTACAGAGTGACTTTTGACAAGAAGTTGCATTTAGAGAGTTTGATCCACGAAGAATAATAAAGGAGTTATATAGTAACAAAGAAAATGAAATTAGATGTTGTTAAGTTATAGTTAAAGAGAAATTAAATAAAAATTGCCTTAGAATATATTCAAACCTGCTTTACACACAAGGAAATTCCGATTTTCAAGACTTTATCATCAATATTTTCAAGATTTATTCTATAAAAATCTCTAAAATCTCGGACTAATCATATGTTAATACCACACTCAGTAACGATTAACTGATCTATCGTGTCATATACCTTAGTCTAGGATGGAGCTAACCACCTCAGTGTGCAATCAAATTAATAAGGCAACAGATTATGATTTATTTTATGTTTATTTAAAAGGTTTCATTGGTCAGTAGTGCTCCATGGAATTCAGGGCGAGAAATGGACGATAAAATTTGCTCAGAACTCTCTTTTTTTAGGACTGAGCTACTTTTACATGCTTAAATCTACGATACAGGAACCACGGCTTAATTTTCCATTCAAAGGAAGTTATGCTCGGGATTTTACGTCCTGAATGAATCTAGGCTGGGTTTGAATCCGCGCATCTTGGTCTATGAGGCAAGTATGGCTACAGCTAGACCATCATGGCCGAAACTATGTTCTTGAATATCGCATCCCACAGTATAAGTTATTCATTTATTTTTTATTTTATGCTGTAATATGCTCATACATATGTTGTAAACGTAAAGGAGTAATCAAGGACTCGAACTCGATAATGGTTCAGTTTAATTATCTCCAGTATCAAACCAGCTGTACCAAATGCGCAACTCCACTCCGTTATTGTGTGGTAATATTACATCGAATGAAACCTTAGTCAGTGACATACTGGTGCTTTAGAAACTTAATGCGATAACTTTGAAATCTAAAGAGGAATTCCATAGATTCCATACCTCAAATTCCTTGTCTAAAATCTTATTCAATCTCTGAGGTTATTCCAGTACTGTTTATTAACACCCTGTATACTCTCTTCTCCCTAGTGCAGAAGTAGCATATGTGTGAATATGCAGTATGCCACTGAGGAACTATTTGGTCTCCAGTTATTTCGTTGTCAGAAGAACTTATGAGGATGTACGATTTATTGGTCCTATGGTTTCAAATGCTCCTGTAGCGTCGGAGCTTCATCCGTGGAAATACAAAGTTCTTCCCGCTAACTTTGATGGAAATCTTACAAAACGTTTCTCCACATTAGATATTTAATTTGTTTTCCTTAGAGCACATTCGGATAACACTCCTTCCGTCGGAAATATGTGGAATGACTCAATTTCTCATTCCCAGAAAGAAATACCTGTTCCTATGAAAGTTTTACGAAGCTCAAGAGATTGGACTATATATAAGGAACACTTGAAATATGTTCCACGATTTTAACTGCGGACTTACGTTGTAAAACAATTGAAATATGTATATGTTTTCCATGTAGGTTTTTGTGGATTTTTCACGTATCTAATATTTTTCCATGAAGAAACTATCAAGATAGTCAATTCAAAAACAACTTTGTGAGACTTAATGCTCCTATTCATTATCAGAAAATTTATAGTGAAAATATTTACTAACTGTTTGCAAATGCTATAGTATTTTATAGTTTTATTTCAGAGCAATTATAAATCCCTTTTTAATTCATTTTAGAATATATTGTTAATTATTTTTAAACTACCAAAGAATTGAAGGAATACTTTTTAATATACATGACCACCACTATCTTAATGAAAGTTTATTGCTATTAACTATATTCACATGCGTATATAACACTACATACAGACCCCATTAAGCTAATTAACACAAAAAAATAATATAGAATAAAGTATAGTAACTATAGCATTTCAATTAAAGTGGTAAACTTATTGAGGATAAAATAAAGTTAAACTGTATAAAAAAGTAACTGCTAGAAAAGTTGAGATGTATTATGAATGGAAAGCTTCGAAATGCCATTTTTGAATGTGCTCAAGTGATATATGTTTTAATTTTAATAAACAGTAAAATAAATACTCTTACATAAATGACTGAAAGAATTTTTCCAATAATGCAAGTCTACAATGAACTTTTAACGTAGAGGTAGTTGACCCTCGAAGTCTCTTTTCAACTATAATTATGCAGAAAATTACCTCAAATACAAATTGTCATTATAATAAAAAATATAATACGAGTTTTAAGAATTGCATTGACTTAAAAGCCCTACAAGAACTTTCTTAACTACATAGTTAGTGAGAGGGGAGTTAGAACCGCAACTTTGGGTCCTCCACGATTTCAACGTGATTCTTGATTTTCTCTTTTTTAATGCGGTTGTTTTTTGCATGGTGAAACTAAGTGTCTTAACATTTGCCTATTTTTTTTTCACCTGACAAATAGCGAGACTGCAACTTTCTTAAATATATAACATCTGCCAATAATGCAAAAGATTAATAATAGTAAGGACATTGCAAGTATCTTTTACCCAGAAAACTGCTCCTTTCAGTATTCCGAGAACTAGAAACAGATAACTTTATTCGCCATCATCATTAACTAGCTTTACTTCGTAATGCATTTAAGCAGCCCTATCTCCTTGTATTAAGATACTGACGTCAGATTTAAAGAGAAACATTATGCCAGCGTTGAATGTGCATTCCTTCTATTGTTCAAACGATGCCAGTTCACCGGAAATCTACTCAATTATCGCTAGAACCATGCATGCTTCTCTTTTCTATTTGTTATTTCTTCGTTAGAGATAAACGAGAATACAAAAAGTTAAACCTCATGCCGCCAGTAGTTCAGAGAGAGCTTCATTGTCGGCAAGGTTGACATGATTCACGGCCATTATCTCAGATAATATCAGAATAGGAAAAGGAGCACGAATTAGTGGGTGCCTATTTTGTTAAGAAAGTAAAACTTGCTGAAAAACGCGTAAATTGAAATATTGAAATGAAGATCGCCTCGTTAATCAATACAGACAACTGCAGCGTGTAACTCCTGTCTCCAGATGATTTTGCTTCATGCATCAGGAAAACTTGTTTTTGTTTTATATTATTAATTTACATTTTTGTTGCTCACATTGGTTATTTTAGACCCGATTTTAGTCAGCAATTACCCAGTTCTATCTTTTTAACTTTTTTTTGTCCACTAATAATTTTGGCCTAAACGTTTACAATGCCTGTATATCAAAGTGGGGTTTTTTTAGTTAAACTGTGGTTTGGGCTTATATAGGTGTGGTTTTTCAAATTATCATACCTCATGTCATTATTTAAATTGTGTAATTGTCTTGTTGAACTGCAGTTTTAGATACTACATGGCTGGTTGTGACCTGGCCTTCGAAACCCAGGATCACAAATGGACTCTAGGTACTAATCAGTTTACAAGATTTAGAGTTTAGTTTGAGAACAACACTGAATTATTTTCTTTAATTTTTCAGCTTACTGCTGAAACAGTGTCAAGTTATTCAGCCAATTGTGAGTTTCGGATTGAACTTTGTTCTACTGAGATACTAAACACTTCAATATGTTATTTAAAATAAAAAGGATGGATTCTGTGCTTTTAACATTCAACTACCGACGCTAAAAATAATAAAGCAATGGGTTTTCAAAAAGTATTTTCAAATGTTTATTTACACATTTTATTCCTTAGCTATTCCAAATATAAAACTGAAACCCCCCTTGTGAAAATTCTAGCTACGCCACTGAAATATTCCTTAACAAGTCAACACATATTAAATTTAAGTGATTATTCGGTGTTGATTTAATACAGAGTATCGTGGCCTTTTTAAAGGAAGATCTGCGGCACGATTCCCGCCCAGGACCTGCTCCTTGCCTGGTTTTTCTTAGTCCTCATCAATGACAAATGCCGGTGAGGTACCCTAAATCTAAATTTTCCCTAAAATGGTCAAAAAGGGAGCCAAGAGAAGTATGAGTCATTAAGACCACATAAGAAGACGTAAAATGACCAACGCAAGGAGAAAAAGTAGTCTTATAAACTGTAAATCAATTTCTTCTAACACAGTGGAGTTAAAATACATTTAAGTTAATGTGGCCTTAATGTTACATGGTCTTCCTACTGTGCAAAATTTATATTTAATACATTTTACAGACTACCTCCTTGGTCTAGTGGTTAGCGTTGCTGACTGCTGGCTGGGAGGCGCGGGTTCTCTGTACCTAATTAGGACTTTTTGTAAGTTAGGGAGGTCTGGAATGAAGTCCACCCAATCTCGTGAGGACAATTGGGAAGCTGCCTGATAGAGAGGTGGCGTTCTTCAATCATGAGTGCCGCGTGATAGGCGCCCTGCGGAGTACATACATGGTGGTCCCCCTGCAATACTGCCCTCTATCAATTAAGGCGTAAGACTGAGGTAGGGAATTCACAGGTCGCCGCAGCGGCCCAAGGCTCACCCTGGCTGTAGCGCCAAATGAAAAGAAGAATATTTCACAAAAACATGCCAAAGTGCCGATACCGGGGATTTAAATGAAAATATTGTGAAAGAGCCCCGAAATCTTGGAGTAAGCTTGGCCGCAAACTATCTCCAGCCCAACAACGTTGCTCAGACATACCTGGTCGCCGGTTGATTTTTTGTTGAGATGTATTATCTTACTTTAGAGACATTGACTTGTTAAAAGAACTTTAGGAAGTTCAGTGTATATGATCAAATATATATTCTGAGTTTACTGATTTTTGTTGAAATGGCGTATGTCCTAGAGTCTGGCCTTTTAATAAGAATTATTATTTCTGTTACATTTGAAGTTCTCTAACCTGCTAAAACATATCAGTAAATGATACGTAATAATATAATATTGTTCATTGAGGTCTTCTTCACATCGCTGAAGTGTAAAGTCAGAATCTGCGAAATCTCTACTAACGAGTAATGTTCTGTTCCACCTCGGTGCATTTATTTTCTGATAAGGGTTCTTGGAATATTAAAAACCATAAAATTATTAAAAAATATCGCATTTCTTCCCAATTAGAGGCTATAGCTTCTTAGAATGTGAGAGAAATGTTGCCATTATCAAAAGATGCCTCCGAAAACATTATCGAATTTACATAATTCATTAACTCACTGTGTTGTTAATTTCAAGTAGTGCCTCTCTTAACTTTTCTGTTGTGGAAGTTAACTACACACACTCATAATTTACAATTTCAAGAACTGATGGCAGAAACACCTTGAGAAAAACCTTTATCATTTGAAAGTGCTATTATTTTTCCAATTTCTGCCCTAAAACTTTCAGTTCTTCTACAGAACGAGGGTTATTCCTGTGTATCTTGCTCTCTTTGTGTTAGTGTAATGCGCAACAATAACATTACACTCTGCATTGTGATAAGACATAATACTTTGCTATTTGTATTTTGTGTAATCGTGAGCACCCAGGAACTATTGTTGCAAGACAATATATCAATAAGTTAACTGAATACACATCCATTTTAAGACACGATTCTCACATTCACCTCCAAATTGTGATATACTCTGAAGGGAAACTACTATTGAAGATGGGAAAAACTGAAACACTTGAAAACTTTCTCCCATGCATTGAAGTGAAGTACAGACAGGGGTTGTGAAAATAAAAAGCTATGCCTCTTTCAATCATAATTTGTAATAATATTGCTTGCACAGGTGTTTTCTGAAGAGTTTAATACATCTTTTGTATGTTGAAATTTAATAAGATAAAATGGTGTTTTTAGAAATTATCTTAATAATTGGTTATATTTTTATTCATTAACATACTCATGTTCCATTTCCTGATAAGTACAAATATCAAGCTGAGAGGCGAAATCCAAGTTAAAAAACTAGATTAGACAACTCAAACAAGTAACTGATACTAAATTTCACAAATATGTGTATATTATACAATTTAACCCTCCATGAGCAGTGACCCTAAGTAAAAAATTGTAACAATGAACCAAGGTTCTCATGACACGTGTTTAATTACCAAGAATAGAATCTGTCTAAGTATAGTTTTTATCAGGACAATTGCAACCATAATTTATATTTTAACACAGAATGTTTGTAAAAGTTACGGTATTAAATTATACAAATGTATACAAATGTAATATTTAGAGCAGTTATCATTACATGTTAATGCTTAGGTTGTATAATGTTTTCCATTTAATTTCAGCTTTAAGATTATTGCCTGTATTGACTTAGCCAATTATGCTAGCAAGTTATATATATATATATAAAAGAAAAATAAGCGAACACTATTAGCAATGTGATAAGTTAACAGTAATTATAGAAGCTATAAAAGGATAAAATAATTAAGGTGATCACCTTTACTTGTCTTCTTGCCATATATAGCGATTTTATGTGTGACTTTATCTTAAGTGTTTTATCCTTTTAAAGCTTCTATAATTACTGTTATATATACATATATATATATATATATATCCCTTATTTTAAATAGAATTTGATTCTATTCATTCAATTACTATAGAAGTCCATAAATTTCGTTTCATTTAAGATATTTATTTAGGTTATAACTTGAAAAACATACTGGGTGCGGAAAAGCAATGTACAGAAAATTGTAGAAGAGAAAGGTAGCACCAAACTAAACATTTTGAAGATAGGAAAAAGGTGTCGCAGAATTTTTTTATTGCCCTACACGCTTCAACATTAAATTCGTCATGTTATGAGTCTCAGATTGTGAAACTTATTTGCAGCGTGCCAAATGTAAATAAAACACACTCTTGTACAGTACTGGTCAATGTCCGCTAGGCAAGTCTGATGTTCAATGCAACATTTGTATTTTGAGGCATGCTGGTTGGTACGGTAATACCAAACGCTGGTCTTAAAATTAAGCGAAATTTATGGTTCCAACATGATGATATTCCTGCTCATTTTTCACTTGCAGTTGCAAACCAGAAAACATTTGGTGACAGATGGATCAGGCGCGGTGGACTAACACGATGACCTCCACGATTTTTTTTTTTTTGATTGATTTATTTAAGGACGCTCTTTAACAGCGCAGGTCATCAGCGTCCCATTCAACTCAGGGCGTGAAACGACCGACAAATTTTGCTCAGAGGCCTCTCTTTCAGGCTTGAGGTTCTTTTTCGTGCCGCAAATGTACGACACGGGACCCACGGCTTTACTTCCCTTCCGAAGGAAGCCATACTTAGGATTTTTACGCCCGAAAAAATCCATCGGTCCTGGCCGGGTTCGAACCCGCGTTTTGGGTATAGGAGGCAAGTATGGTAACCACTACACCACCAGGACCGACGACCTCCACGATGTATAAATTAAGTACGCGCATATAATATTTGGTTTCTAATTGTATACCATTACCCATTAATTGAGACATTACTTACACAGTGAGTTACATTTCCTTTTGATTGGCAAATGAAGATGTTTCATAACGTCAGATTTCAATTATGATCATGCAGGTCTTCTGTTATTATACTGCATCTGCGACCCCGTGTTCCTAACCTCAAAATACTTAGTTGGTACTACCTTTCTACCCTACAACTTTGTACACATTGTTTTTTCTTTATATTTTACTTATAATTCTGTATGTACTTCTCCCGAATTTACTATAAAAACTAAATTTTACAGAGGTTAACAATTAAATTCTGCTCTACTGCTGGTTTTTATCCCATTACTTTATTGAACAGGTAGGGATAACGTACAATATGGTCAATTTCAGTATTTTAGTGTCAGTAGCAAAGTTTGAAACTTGCAGTGACTTTAAAAATGTATGTTGTATCAGTAAGTATATTGCCTTAACCACACATAAGTAAATGTTATAACTTTTCAACATTGATCACGGTGCATTTAATTCCCCTAACTGAATAGTAAATGTTACAACTTTTCAACATTGATCATGGTGCATTTAATTCCCCTAACTGAATAAATAATTTCAAATAAATTATTTTACCATACAAAACAAAAACAAATAGTACATTTAGACGTAAAAAACAGCTGGTAAACAGCTAAAACTTGTTCTCGGTAAGTGTGCAATCGTTCAAAACTTGTTACACTTACTGAATTTTTATCCTGAATTGAAAAAAAAAAAACCTCCAATTTTATTTCAGCTCTGTCACAAATTCAACACCAGATTTATGGAACTGTAGCCGAAAATAGAGCACATTTAATTAAATTAATACGGTTATAATCTATGTTAATAATTAATGTAAATATGATCTGATGTATGTATGTAATTTATTTGTATTAAGGGTATTGTATTCATTTAGATAGCACCTTTGCTAAATCTTTAGTAGGAGGTCATTATGTATTTGTGTGAAAGTACAAGTTACAATGCCGGACTGCTGGTTAAGCTATTGAATGTGTCGTATTGAAATTTGCCCCAATGGAATTTTAAAAGGTTCGACTAGGGAAGAAGGTAGCCTTTTCTCCTGTCATGAACTCGTTTCTTTTGAAAGGATTTAGGAAAAGAATGTGCCTTTTTGCCTAGCAGAGAGGAGAGAAGTATTATTTCAATAGGTAATGGTAACAGTGCATAATGACAATAAGGGAAGACTTCTCTCGAGAAAGGAACACATGTGAACGCATGTCAACCTTAGTAATAGCATATGTTTTATAGCCCTTTTAACAGTAACATTTAGATACGTTAACAGGTTTCTGACATGACTTTAGAAACAAACAGATGCTTCTTATTTATGGTCGAGACGTGGTCTATCGCGATTTCATTGTGGGTAAATCTGAAAGGTTAGAAAAGTGAAGGGATGTCAGATCAGAAACGCTTCCAAATATTTATGGCAGGAATGTCCGTAACAGGAGAAGATTTATTTTAGGAAATTAGTCCAGCCCAACCAATAGGAATCTTCCAAAATTGAACGAATTGGAGTGAGCCTGTATAATTATAGATATTAAGGAAGAATCAATAAAGCAGTTAGACTCCAACCGAGTTCAATCATTTTGTGGATTTACATATCGTGGGGGAGGTTTCTAACAATACAATGAACTGTACGTCTAATACAATGTAAAAAGTAAGAGGAGCAGTGATAAATGAGCAATCCAGGCTATGAGTTGTGAGGAGTCAATGGTTGGAGTAGGAGGAAGGAATAGTAAGAGCTAATTAGAATAAATGGACATAAGAATGGATAATCAGAACCGGAGGTGCTTGAGGTCTGTAGAAAAGGAATAGTTAGCAGTCAGTTAAAGCGGTCGGAAATTGTGAACCGATAAGCATTATCTAGAAGTCAACTGAGACATTCGAAATATTTCCAAGTCAATACGAATAGTCCGATATTTTTATAATAACAATGAATAAATGGTGTCAACCGAGAACTTTAGTGTTTCCGTGTAGTCTGCTAGATTTCCCACCCTTCCCTCTGACACAAACGAGTCACAAAATTACCTTTATTAGGAATTACATTCCTAATAAAGCAAAGGCGCATCCTACCAAGAAATTAAATAATCACTTAATTTCCTCCTCTTAATTATTTGTCCAGCGATAATAAACAGAATACAAAATTGAGTTCGACGTGATTAGAAACACAGATAGTGGCGATAAATTGCAAATTAAAACTTTAAGTGTTTATTTATTACTAAGAAAGATAGACAATATCATTTCTACTATTTATAATAACTTTATGAAATTACATTCCAATCACTATCATTAACTGTGTTACTGCAATATTCACTTAGATAATATAACTTCAGTTCTGTAACGCCACAATTTTATTAGCATTATGTTTTAAAAATTTGGCTTATTGCATTGGCTTTCGATTTAATAATATTTATCGTTTACCACCACCACAATCACATTAACTGTACGTTTAAACTACTCGCCTTTAGTATAGACTTATTTGTTTATTTTTCACAAATTATGTCAAGAAATATATTGATATTATACGTCTTTTTCTATTATGCCTTTCGCACGATGACGTAAAATAAAAACATTCTTTGGAGTTGCATTAAGGTAAATTTTAATCCTTTTCAATACAGAAAAAATTATTTTGAGAAATATTAATTAAAAATTACTTGCATTTTGGAATTCAATTTCCTGGTGAACATTTGTGTGCTTTGGTTTTTATAAATAAATGTTTGAAATACTTTTTAATTAATATTTATTTTGCCCTTATTTATGCTTCATTTTATTATTTTGCAGTTTTCTCAGCTTTATTATATAATTCACATTCTAAAATTCAAGTAACAGAAATTCCAAAAATTCGTGCTCATTTTTGTTTGGACAAATGTGTCACAAAAGACCCAAAAATACCAACAGTGAATAAAAAGGGGGGAAATATATTTAAATTCAGCAAGAAAATGAAGAAACATGAAACATCATTAATACGGATAAAAATATATCAATATAATATTTACAAATTGTGTTACTTTAGATGTACCGTTTTGCACGATATAGAATAAACTTGGGATGCCTGTTTTGGCGCCTTTGTGCAATTGGCTCCTCCTTCCTGTCACACGGAGAGGAGAGAGAGAGCTAATCGGCTGCTCCTAGAGAGAAGCCAGAAGTCATTTTGGCTCCGAGTAACAAAGATGCTTCTTTTCCTTAGCAAGCGGAAACTACTCTTTCTGTGTTAAAATATTAAGTGGGTGAGTTAACTTAAATCACTAACGCCCTTTGATCAAATCCCTCCCATAATGCTGAAGCGTTAAGTAATTGGAGTTTTGCATTCATTTACTGTTCGCGATATATAAATCGCACAAGAACACTGGTTTTGTGTGTTTATATGGGGTTTGAATTGGCATTTTGTATAATTATAGGTTTTTAGAAAGTTGTATTTTCTTACTCTTACATTTTCATGATAATAAAAAATTGTTTGCATGAAAGGTTTTAAAACTCGTTAAGATATAATAGGGAGACACACATTGCCTCAAAATTCAATGTTAACAACAACAACAATAATAATAATAATAATAATAATAATAATAATTGTGTATTAAATGCGTCCCGTAGCAGACTATCAAATACTTGTATACACATGAAGTGAGATGGATGGGAAATCTTTCAGCCTTTTATGTTATGTGACATTTCTATATATTGTGCATGTCGATAACGTTCACATGTGAATAATAGAAATATTACATTCAGTATCACTGTAAACTTTCACCGCGGAATATCGACTTTTATATTGAGTTAAGTCATGATATGTTTGGTTTAATATTACTTACACAGATATTGAATATTTAATAACATAAAACTACATTTTAAAAGATTTATTGAGGATAAAATACAGAGAACATTAACTCAAAATTATAAGTAATAAATTAATAAAATAAGATTTTAAAAATATTAAAACATTTGTGCAATGTTTGGGACATTTATTGAAGAAAATCAATGTAATATAATTGTTATTAGTGATTCATGAAATTTTAAGTAAAACTCACAGTGATATTTTTCTTCCTCCTGTATTATACATTCCCTGGGACGAGCAAGTCAATCGCCTCTCGGGAGTTAATTATATCTGCACTAGACATACATAGAGTGCACTTATACACCGACAGACTCCCTGAATGAGTGACACACCCATAGAAATGGCATAAAGATGAACGATGAAATGGAAGGGGAGCCCGTGGGTGAGAAATACTAATTCAGCATTTGACCTTTACAAGAAAGGAAAACCATGGCAAACCTCAGTCAGGTTATTCGGCCAAGAATATCGCCTGAACCAACTCGCAGGTTTAAAGTGATATTCTCTGTATTGAAACCACGGTATAATAATGGAAAGCATGTGACATTTTTATCTTATTACAATAGGGCAACATGTCGTAGCATTTTAAATTATGAAACTTTTATAATGCCTAAATTCATTTTTATAAGTATATCTTTTATATGCATATGCATCGAAACCGACACTTCCTGGAGGGAAATTATTCAGGTGTAACTGCTCTTTACAAGCAACGCAGTGATTATGTGTGTACAGCTGTTTTGATATACCACAGTTATTGTCAAGCTGACAGAGCTGCAACTAACATTCAATGCGACCTTGATTACCATTTGCACCAATTGCATTTAAATTCCAAATATAAACACAAACAATTTTCGATACCTATTTTTCCAGTTCTGTCATAGAAGCCAATCGCTTCTTAGTCACTTGGTCTGCCTTTGTACACGTCACATACGGTTTCTTCTCTCTGGGATACTCCTCAAATTGTATAAAATGAATTTCCAAAGATAGATAAAGCATTATTTGTGTATTTTCTGTCATATATCATGCACAATGGACATTCAGCTGAAGCGACGCCCTTTTTGTATCCTGTTTTTAACTTTCTTATTGCTCGCAGTGTCAATGTTGACTTTAGCCACTGCTACTTTGGTCTGACATGATGCTTATTCTTCATATTCTTCTCCAGCGTAGACAATAGCTTCATGTTCTTTCACTGACTCAATACTGTCGCAACCCAGGCCTATTAAAAGGGAATAAAACCTAAAATGACTGGGTGGGGGCGATCTGCGACGCTAATCCCGGCCTCAACTAATCTAGTTATACTATGGGCATCTTAATAGGAAAAGGGATTACTAGGAATCTATTGGACAATAAAGACTATTGGTATTAAATATATATTATGTCACGTTTTATATAGTTGGTCCTGGTGGTGTAGTGGTAACCATACGTGCCTCCTAAACACAAGATCGCAGGTTCAAATCCGGCCAGGGTCGATGGATTTTTTTCGGGCGTAAAAGTTCTAAGTATGGCTTCCTTCGGAAGGGAAGTAAAGCCGTGGGTCCCGTGTCGTACATTTACGGCACTATAAGAACCTCAAGCCTGATTGAAGAGACCTCTGAGCAAAATTTGTCGGCTGTTTCACGCCCTGAATAGAATGGGAGGCTGATGACCTGAGATGTTAAAGAGATAAATTAACCATAAATAAACCAAATCAAATATCACATTTTATTATATTTGAAATTAGCGCATATGTTACTTACTTCTAAACATAAGCCGTTGTTTCTTGACGTCTCCCGGGAACAGACTGGTACATGTTACCTCGTGTGAGGTTCTTTCCTCACTAACCCCGTTATCTCTCGGGCAGGCCAAGCTACTACCTCCCCGTTTCCTTTCTCTGCCCTTCGCCTATATCGTGCTCTCAAACTCCCGCTACTGCTCTATGCTTAACGATCTGCTTGCCTTTTCCTCCTCACTACTATCTCCTACAGTAATAACCTGACAATGCTACGCACTAACATCAAAAGCATTGTCACTACCTTATTCTTATAACTGCCACAATACTTGCGGCGGTTTTATGAGTGGTGGTGGTTGGTGGATTACTTTCATTTGATAAGCCCCGCTGATGAGTCTTGGGTTCTTGTTGTGTTTGCCACAGCAATCTCACGTTCTATACACCATCTTCGGCCGCTGTCGAATTGGTGTTCTTCTCAAGGATTCTGTAGAGTGTGTATGGAGCTTTTCTGGATTTAATCACAGGGGAGGAAAGGATGATGGGCTGGAGGATATCAAATAATTATATTAGTTGCACAGTACAAGATATTTATTTAAAAGTTCATTTGTAGTTTTGAACTTGTCAGAGCCGCTGGTAAGGGATTAAATTAATGATATTCACATAGATTTGTTAACTAGTCGCGATCTTACTATATTGGTCACGCCCTATAACTTCGAATGACTATACAAATTACTCGTTTCACTTATTCATTACTTTTACGAGACACTCTATGCACTTTTTCACTGTTGTGATTTCTAACAAGATTGCTTTCATTAAGATATATCTCACTCACGCACCAGGATCTTTCTCCGCCTGTCTACAACTCGTAACTGGTTGCTGTCAACTGCAAACACTACAACTAGCGACTGCAAACTCTTAACTGTGCTATTTATCTTTTCTCTACGCGTCACTTTTAGAGAATTCAAATTTAAGAATTTTCTAGATGCGCCTTAAAACCTATCTATTGTTTGGCTTAGCAGCACGATTCCTGGAATCTTCTTGAAGCAGGAATCGAAAGTTTGCCTCCTGAATGCCTGAAATTCTCCAAAGGGAAGACTAGATGCTTGCCCACATTGTTTATTTCAAGAACTTTTTAACGGGACTATAATTGAAAGGTCTCGTGCAAATGGCTTCAGATAGTCGCGACAAAATATAGTTTTCAACATGATATACATATAATACCAATTTCATCTGATTTATTTCCCTTGGCTATCTATAATTAACTCAGCTTTAATGCACATATTACTTTTTGCACTAATATTATAAGATACTAAATTACACACACATAGAAAGGTATGTTAATAAACAATTTAATTGCAGTACTTTATAAGTCCCCCACTTCTACAGGAGTCGAACCTGGATCTTCCGCTACATACTGTTTGTTATATTAGTGGGTAGAATAGATGTTTCGGTTTAACGCCAAATATTGCCACACAAATGTTGTTTGTATTCCTTCACGATAAGCTGTGGTTGTAATAAGCTGGAAACAGTTTAATCCTTTTGGGCATTAATATACTGTTTCTGTTTTCTGACATCCAAATTACTGGCGTATTTTCAATGTCTTGATGGAATTTCTCAACAGGCTTACTTCTATGATGTACCATGAATAATTTTTATTTTATTGCAATTTGAGAAAATTTCTGAAATACTTATTATACTTATTTAGATTCCATGCCATTATCGGAATTAAGTATTCAAATTATGATTTTGTATGCTACTTCTTTCACCCTATTAATTTTGAATCATTTTGCTTTTAACTTTTTTACATTATTCTGGTATGCTATTACTAATTTAAGCTGCCAATATGGATTATATTGTATGACAATAAGATCAATTTGACATCTGGAAGTTGAACTAGGATACAATTTTGGTACGTGTCCCCCCCCCCCAATCTGATATTTTTTCTAGTAAGTGTAATTAATTCTTTATATAATAAAGTTTAAAACATACATAATAAAAGTGAGTTCTAGGAAATATTCATTAAATTAATAACAATTTTACAGAAACTGTAAATAAAAATAAAATATATGCCAGATATACCTATTACTAATACTAAGAAATATGCTATGAAAATATTTCCATTATATGAAATTTTAAATGTTAATTTGCACTATTTTTTGTATTATTTTTTTACCCAAGTTCTAATGGTGCTAAGCCCTGATAAGGGCTTTAGGTTCATTTCATTTTAAAATTACAAGGAAAACATTACACGAGTAAAGTCCTTGCTAAAGGAAATCATACATTTTAATTGTCCACCCTGTACTCTACCCCAGCATAAAGTGAACGATACCACTGTAAGTAGTATGTAACCTAATGACAAAACTGGAGCTACTCTTTAATATCGTCGACTGTTCCTGAGCTGTAGGGGCGCAGCAATCCAATAGTATTGCCTACTCTTCGCTTTGCTTCCTGCCTACATCTCCCCCTTCTCTCCATTCTCTTTAATCGGTTTGCATTGCATCTTCAAAGGTCTTGGAGCACTTTCTTCTCCTCCAGAGCTTTTGTGTCTTGCCACTTTCATTATTATTCCAAGAGCTTCACCTGAAATATGGATATTTCAGTGCCTACTCTTTCCCTTTCTTCTCATCTCCATATATTTTTCCTTATTTTTATCGTTCTACTGACTAAGTGTTCTTTTCTTCTTTTTGGTCTTCTTAATTTTTAAATGCCTAGTTTACTAGTTTTTTAAAGGACCAATTTTGTTATAAGTAATTTGAATATGGTGGCATTAAAGCTTGGTTAGAGAATCTGTTATATAATCGATAATCCACATGTTTGATATTACTTACTTTTTATTTTTTGCAACACCAAACTTATAAGGGAGCAAGAACAAAATTCAATAAAGACATATTAATTTTATTTAGGTGAATTTCGCGATAAATTAGTTACTTTTAGCTCCCATGTAGCAGTAATAAAATTATAATACACCTACAGTCAGTCCTGGTGGTCTAATGTAACTATACTTGCACCCAAGATCACGGGTTCAATCCAGGCCAGAGTCGATGGGTTTTTTCCGGCGTAAAAATCCTAAGTATGGCTTCTTTCGGAAGGAAAGTAAAGTCGTGGGTCTCGTGCCATAATATTTACGGCACGTAAAAGAACCTCAAGCCTAAAATAAGAGGCTTCTAAACAAAATTTATCGACTATTTGTGCCCTGAATTGAATGGGACGCGGACGACCTGAGATGTTAAAGAGCGTCCGTAAATAAACCAAATAAATAATAATAATAAATAATACACTTGCAGGATGGAAGGAGAATTCCATATCGCAACTTTATGATATGGTTCTATGCATTTTATGATAAAAGTTTTGTTATTAAAATGTTGGCCGTTGACATATTTGACCGCAAAAAGTGTGTTATATTTATGGGCTGACATATGTTAATGCCTTGCAGTTATCAATTCCGATTATAATGGGTAGACAAACAGAAATAGTACAAATTGTGTATTTTGCTATTTTTAATAGCTTGAAGCATTTTGACGAAAATTCACATGAAAATTTGTATGAAAATTACTTTAGTTTGCAATATTATATATGGCAACACTAAGCTGACACTATAGTCACAAATATGGTGTTAACAAAATTTAAAAAATTAACATTTTAGCAGTAATTTTATGCAAACAAACAACATGAGTATCTTCAATTAGGTATTCTAAATGTCTCAAATACTCTAAAAGATAGAGAAATGTTATTTATTTTTATATTAATTAAGTTGTATTATCATCTTTGTTTATAGCACTGAATTTCAAAGACCACACGAAAATCAACAAAAAGGTACGACACCAAGCGTTTTGGCTCAGGGACACTATTTAGGAGATATCAGTTTGAGCTTTTGTTTTAAATCAACTTAAGTGTTTTATGTTATTATTTTATAACCTTGTATAATACAGTATCTATGATTATAAAAACACAAATAATTAAACATAATCTCCAATATTAGGTCCATTGTTTGGAAAGGTTGTAACACTGAAATTCAATATTTGTACTATATAAATACTTCCTTAGACAAACCTCATTAAGATTTTTAATTAGTTACAAGAAGAAATGCTGATTTAGATCCTTGCACACGGAATCCCCCCCCAAAAAGGCCTATACTTAATAACCCATAAAATGTATTATAATGATAATATTAGTCTAATATTAGTCTAGAAAAAATATCGAAATACAAATTTCAATGGATGTCACGATAAAATCTGTTCATAATTTCTTGTAAAAGAAACAAAATTGATGAGGTAGCTGTTACATAAACATAACCATGTTGTTAATTCTATTTATTTATACAAATAAGCGAAGTAAATAAGAATAAGTAAATAAGAAAATAAGTAAAAAAGTCGGCCTTAGTAATCTAGGGGTAACGCGATCTTCTCTGGACACAAGGTTCTCGGTTTCAAACCCAGTATAGGTTGATAGATATGTCCGGATGTAAAAATCTCGAGCCCAGATCAACCGGGAGGGAATGGATCTCGGGTCATAGATTTACGGTACGTTAAAAAAAACTGCACGTATGAAAAAAGAGGCGTTGGACAAAATTACCAGTCATCCCACGTTCAAGTAATACCTTAGCATCACACTAGTGGCAATTGAAGAGACTGGCTAATCAAATGTCCTTCTGACATCTGTAGGTGCTAAGTGTAACTAATTCATGCTTCATATAATCCGCCAGACCCGGAAGAAACAATCGCTGACTAGTGAAAATGCCTAGGGAGAAGAAGATAGCAAAAGAAGGCGAAATTATAATGCAGTAATTTGTTCAGAAAAAGTGAAGTTTCGAGAAATCGAAAAAAAAATTAGTGTTTTGATAAGACCCATGGAGATAAAGTAACTACAAATAACCAGTCATAAACGGAGGTACCTGAATTCTTGAATCTACGAGGCAAGCCTGTGAAAAGGAAAATAATTTGAACATTATGACTCTGTCTGTAGGTTCCAGTGCTAGTTCGCAGTGATTAACTGTTGATAGCATTGCTGAAGTAGCTATGGTCTTTCCATCGTGCATAATTTCTGCAAATAGACATGAATCAAACATGTTAATGGCCCGCAGAGACTCAGCCATGAATCAATCACTTGTTTAATTAAGGTATCACCATGACAAACAGGTCCACGTGAAGCTGCAGGTAGTAAGTACATGATTCATTTCATTACTAGTTAGACGCCAACGCTTGAAAGCAAATGTCCTTGCATTTGCACTCGCAGTGAAATACTGCTGAAAGCTTACGACACCTGTTATTCTCAGAATATTGTTTAAGAAAAATGCAATTAGGAATCCGTACATTCATATATGTATATTAGATAAACGGGTAATTTACCATTTGAAATAAGAGGAAAGTTCTTTTTTTAATGTTCTTCAGTATATGGCGGTTGTGTTGCAACACGTACAAAGGTTGTCGCAATAAGTTAAGTTTCCTCCATGTGCTAAGTGTTACATCTTTTAAAATAAAAGGCATGCACCTCAAATGATATTATAAATTAAAATTGCAAATGTCTTTCAATTCAAACAATTATTTGTAATTTGAATGTATAATATCACATGTATACTAAACACTTTTTATACTTGCAAAAAATAGCAAATAAAATAATTCGCGCATGAGTAGGAATCGAGTTTCTGTAGCCCTCATTACTAGATGCGTGTTTTTAATCGCTAGACTTTCAGCGTACGTCTACCGTTCTGTACTCGATATAACACTTTTCCTTACCTGCAGAGAAATTCTCTGAGTGGCAAAAGCTCTAGTCCCGAGCGATAGCGATGGAAGCCGAAGGTAGCGTTACTTTGTATGTATTTATATGTAAGAAAAGGAGACGAACGTAGGCCGTCAGGCCATAGCGAGTAGCAGAAAACCACTATATTCACCAGTTTCTAGGATTTAAATTTAGTGTGTGTGTGTTTGTGTATTAATTAATTTAGAATTCCAATAAAACAACGCACAGTAAAAGTTGCAGTGATTTACCCGCTCCTATTAACTTGTATTTACAAAAAGGAGGCGAGCGTAGGCCGTCAGACCGTAGCGAGCCGCATCAAACACTAGGTCCACCGGCTTCTAGGATTTATCCGAGGTTAGCGTTAAGGTTAGTGTGCGTGTATAGTATATGAATTAATTGGTAATTCCAATAAGGCAACGTGTGGTTGAAAGTGAAAAACTCAGTTTTATAATGAGAAAACAACAGCAGCTGCAATAATTGCAATTTCGGAGGACAACGCGTGGGTTATATTACCTGCAACAAAAAATTAATACATGCAATATTTGCACTTTCATAAGCGGCCACGCAAGCAGAGAAAAATACCTTTTCCGCAATCTCCCGTTCGACACTGAGGAGTTCGTCTTTATCCACTGTCGCTCGGGACTGGAGCTCTTGTCGTTCGGAGAATTTTTCTGCGGGTAACGGTAGGTGATGTAACTGGTGATGAAAGAAGGCTGCAAGGCCCCCGCGCTGACATGCTGTGAATCACAAAACTTACTAGTGTCTGCTCCCCCCCCCTTTTTTCTTAAGTTGTACATGCATATTTGTGCCGAATAGAACTGATTAGCTGTCTAATAGTCCGATTTTCCTAACGATCTACATTCACTATGATTGGTTAGTGATTCTTGGTTATTAAATTAAAAAAAAAATGTTATACATCCTAAATTAAGCATTTTATATTTTATTCCAATGAAGAAATATTACTCTATTTCGAAAGCTGCACAAGTTTATTTCGTTAACCGAAAAGAAATTCTTGAAGCTGGCTTTAGATTTAGCCGAGCAATATTATTCCTTTATAGATTTAATAACAAGGAAAGAAGGTCGTAACCTAATAGCTTCTCTATCACTTGATTATTCATAGCAAGATTCCTATTTTATCTCATTTAATAAACATTTCCGTTCTGTATTTATTTTGATATTAAATTGATTATTTCTCTGGTAAAATCAGTTATAAGGAAATTAACTTGTTCCCATACCCAGTGTTTTTGACGCAATTCCTACACCAAAAAAACTTTTAATATTTTAATTTTAATTTTTAGATAAACTTTTATAATTTGTTAATATTGCTATGCATGTTTTCAACTGTATTTCATAGAAACGATTTATTATGAATATAGAAAACTGTACATCTATACACATGTCATCTATAATGTCAAAAAAAAAATAGTGTGTATTTAAAATTATTTTCCCTCTTAAACAGCACTGCTGTAGCAAGGCATGTAATCAACAAACATGCCACTCGGAGAGGATTATGCTGTTTTGTGGCTACTTTCCATATTTTAGCTGCTTTCGGATATTACGTCAAAAGAAAATTAAACGGACTAACAAAGTTAAATTCGTACGCATTAATTATTTAATTAATTACAAAAATGGGATCAACAAAAGACTGTGCTTTGAGAAGAGAACGAGTAGAGGGTATGCGTTGTAAAAACAGAGAAATTCGAAATTCCCTGAAAATATGTGGTAGACTTTATCAACCATCTACAGGATGTTAATGATCAGCATCAAAACATTTCACAATTTATGCAAGGGTTTTAGACAAGTTGAGATAGGAAATCTCTGGTTCAGAGATAAAATGTTGAAATTATGGACTATTGAAGTAAATAATTGCAATTTCGTGCTTAGAAATTAATACTTAAGCTTAATAGCGTTAAAATTTGTATTGGAATGGCTTCACATCGCCTTAACAACTGAAATAAACCTGCTTGTTAATAAGCAACGAAGGTATTTCCACAATTTAGCGTTAAAATCTGGTTAAACAAATTGTTACACACCACTGCACTTGTGTGTTCATATTCAAGCAGTTATTTGAAACAAGATCGTAATTCTACTTTTATATAATATTGCAAAATATCTGCCAATTGTTTCATGTACTTTTTGTTTTGTAAACAATTGATATAAGAAAATTCGTCAAATAAATTACAAATTGAAGAAACGGGGAACAATTTCAGTTTCTCTGAGCTTGCTCACATCCACCTTAAGGTTTCTCTTTAAGAGAAGTTTCTTTTGTTAAAGCTAGTAACCTTAGTCCGGCCGCTCACCGGAGCGCGTCAAGTCATGCAACAGACATTACCGATCATGACGCAAAGAAATGCAGCTCAATGGAAAACAATGCAATCACGATAACCGTCGTACATCGATTTGCGTCATGTCGATGACGTCTTGTACATGTTGCACACACGTTTCACGAGATTCAGCATGCTGCATTCTGTGCTTCAAGTCTCACGGCAATTTGCAGACAACATCCAATTCCTGCAAGCATTACATCATTAGTGTTGCCAATTTAGTTAATTTCCAACTAAATCTGGGTTTGCTGAAAGGCTGTCTAGTTGGAAAATGAATGTTTTAGTTGCTAGTTGGAAATATACTCTTTTTAAAATATTGTCTAGTTTTCTTTTTAGTATTTGGTTTGAAGTAATTTTACTTTTATGAATCATTTAGAGAATTCTGGCGGACGTGGCTTGACACTGTCGCTTATTCATTTCATCATTACAGAAGGTAAATAACACTTTGGATTGCGTTATTGTAACATGAACTTGCTGAATAGCTGCGATTATTCACTTCGGTTATTTTCCATGTAATAGTCGAGATACTGTGCAGAAGTTCATCATACATTTCTGGCTACCTGCGATAATAGGACTGGAACTTTTCAGGCTGTTTTAATAACTAAAACTTAGGTACCCATACTCAGCACAAGATAAATTGAAATTATGAACCCATTTTCTTTTTCTCCTGTTGGGCAATTATATATATATATATATATATATATATATATATATATATATATATAATAAGGTAGAATCATATGAGAGAGATTCGTGATTCCCTCCTTGGAGGGCACCGTAGTACAGTTGGTTAGAGCGTCAGTCCGGAAGACTGAATTTCCATGGTTCCAAACCCGGCCAAGACATGGGATTTTTTAAGAATATTCTACATTTCCAATTTAATTCTGTACAATAATTAAATTTTATTCTAACACTTCTTCCAGATTTTAGATTAAAATACAGAGTGTAAGATGTGCCTTAAAAAACATTTAAACCATTGCAACTAATAAATTATACACCATAAATCTAGACATACAACGTAAGAAATAAGTAGAAAATCTGCTTTCTAAATCTACAATCGAATTTGATGATGCTTAAATTATTTTTTATATTCAGCGAATTAAAAACTAAAGGTAACTATCAGATAGCTACATTCTATTTTTGTAAATAAAAAATAATCCAATTTAAAACTCGTACTTTTTGCTTTTATCTGTTTCTTTTACTAATACGGTGCATTTAGAAGTGCAGCTCTTGTCCTTTCCATCTCTTTTAACATCTACCTGAAGGTCATCGTTTTCTCTATTCTGCTCAAAGTAATAACACAAAGAGCAAAACATTTCGCAAACTTGACCTTGAAGGGTCAATCCTCTCCCCTTCCTTAGCTAAACCGTTTATCCAAGCCTCATCCAGCCAAACAATATGACCACAAGAAAAGAGTTGAATGGCCCATCCATACATGCCTCTTATATTTGCCTTTTTTCGAGGAGAATGTGCTGTAGATCCTCCCCGTTTCCATATTTAACTGTGATGCTTGGGGCATTAGAGTGATGAACAGTTTTAAAACTATTGCAGTGTACATAACCTTACACACTGCACTGTTCTAGCTGCTAATTGTATACCATATCATTGATGCTAATTTCCATACAAATCATTTCTATAATGTTAGTATACAATACAAAACTATTAATAAATCTAGAATAAACTGTTCTACTTTCCCTGCAGTATTACACGGCCGCTAGGCTGTAATGACAAAACTACATAATGCAAAACTCGGCAATAACAAGTTGCTTCTCAAAAGTTCACCTTGTAGGAGCAGATAAAAGAAGGTAATGACTGTTGCAAAAGCGGAAGGGACATTATTTCTCTGCCTGCCACTGTCACCAGTCGCTTGTTTTAATTTCACTGTAGCATATAAATTAGAAATCTCCTACTCCGAATTCCTTATCTCAAACTGTAGTCTAGGACCCCTCTATTTAGGGTGCAAACATATATTATTTAAGTAAAGCGCGTAGTACTTGCAGCTAATTAGCAGCGTCCAAAATGTTTGCACTTGGCATGTAATGTTATACAGGTAATATATATATATATATATATATATATATATTAAAAAAATGCCCTTATGTCTACTCGCTTTTGGAATACTATAACTTCTTCGCGACAGATTCTGTGCAAGTGTCAAATGCTTAAATGAAGTCGTACTCAGATGCTGTCAAGAGTGTAACCTACTCTC
Organism: Metallyticus violacea; assembly: GCA_030762175.1. NCBI lineage: Eukaryota > Metazoa > Arthropoda > Insecta > Mantodea > Metallyticidae > Metallyticus > Metallyticus violacea. Next base: position 51,111,625 of record CM060832.1, on the reverse strand, counting down.
CATATATGCTTTTATTGTAAACAAAGTGTAGCATTCTACCTGCTGAGCAATCAATATACATATATCAACACAACTAGAATATTTCGATGTAATAACACGATATGTTTTATGACAAAATATTTACATTGTTCTCTTCTATGATGAAGTTACGTATATCTCCTAGCAATTTAGAAAATTAAATTGCTTTCATAATGTAAAAGAGACAAGCAGAAATACGACTATAATTGCAAACGCCTTCCAAGCAAACATACAATAAAACTTGGAGTAAAGATACACGATATAGTTCTGTTTTCATTTGTGCAAGAGCGAGACAGATATATTTAACTATGAGGAAGAGCTTGTATATAAATCGCATATATAATTTCATGAACAGAGAGAAATATATCTACAAAATCACGATACCATGCTTTAATAAAAATGCAAACTTCACAACATAAAAATTATTGGCTTCATAAGAGAGCCCGTGGTATTATTCCTCTACACTTATTCGCCTCCTGGACACAGGAAACAAAGATTAAAGAGATTATGGTACTGATCGACGTGGGTCTTTATTTCTATTTCGCGACAGTCAATAACAATCCTTATGGCATAATTTTAAATACGCTCCTCTTGTCATAATTCACATTCTTTTTACACAAATTTATTTTTTTCTTGTTTTGTTACACTCGTCTTCATTTTTTAAATTTAATTTTTTGTTGCCAAACTTCCACACTTATTCAATAACAGAACGCAATTGCGGGAAACTGTTGCTATTTCGATTATACATATAACCGATACAGGATATTAATGAATTACTCGGAAATTATTTCAGGGTGTAGAGATGTTGTATATAAAAGCAATTTAGGATAGATAACTTATGGCTTATCTGTTCAAATTTCAAAGCTATGGGGGTATATAAGTTTCTAAAGCGCCAGTACGCGACTGACTAATGAAAATGATGCTCGGAAGTATAACACACGATAACGAAGGCAGGTTTCTGAACGTATCCCTTTGGTGGGATGGTAATGACATTAGCTTTGAGTAAGAGATGGTCATTTATTTTTCAAGTTCGATTCTCGTTCATCACTCTCCCCACCGTTTTCTGTTTTTAGCATACGTTTTAAGTAGAAATTTCAATTATACACTTGAATCTTAACATATTAATTCATATAATTACAACCCTTGCTTACAAAAGACAGAATTATGGGTAACCTTAATGATAATGAGTGTCGTATATTCAAATGTTGCCTAAATTTCATTTATAATTTTTAGCGTGCGTAACGTAGCATTTCATATTAAATAGGCTAGAATTGAAATAGCGGCTTGCGGCTATTCAGCATTACGCCATGCAAGCAGTTAAAGAGCTCCCTCTGGCTACAATAACTCCAGAAGACATTTAAGTGTGTGATAACGTAAATTAAGTTTTAGGTATCATGTTAATAGTAAGCTTATTAGCCGTTGTATGTTGGTAATACATTCATTGTTGAGAAAGAGAATAAAACTTTAAAGCATTAAGTAAATTTCATTCATAATTCTTTAGTATGCATATCGCAGCAGTACTTCATATTTAATTACACAAATTCAACGGCATGCGGAGCATCAGTTTTTGCGGCATACACTAAGCCACACAAGGAAAGAGCTCCTTC
>CM060832.1:50207500-50395000 GCA_030762175.1 Metallyticus violacea | reverse complement strand
AAAACATGGAAAAAAACACAGTCAGGGAGGACGGTCCAGGTGGGATTCGAACCCCAGACCTCCTGCTCATGAGTCCGCGTCTTAACGACCTCGGCCACCCATGGCGGTTTACATGGAACGTTCTGTTACTGTTACTAGGACTCTGATGTTTATAACCTAAAACTGTGAAAGCATAAGACTAATGTGACCAAAAACCTAAAACAGAACACATTTTTAAAAGCGTATCTTTGTTCAAATTAAAATTGTATCGCATACTTTAAAAATTTGACACATTAAAATATATATATTATTATTAAAATTTAAGTTTATTTAATCAATCAAGACACTACACACAATTAAATTCATATTACATCAGTCACAAAGAATTACAGTAACAAATCACATGGGTTTTTAAGTTTTCAAATGAATCTTCTGTTGTTTTTCGGCATTGACTTACAAGGAAAATCCCGCTCAACATCGCAGGCTTAATTGGGGCATATTTAAAATAAACGCCACATTATTAAGACTCAAAATTTCCGACTTACCATTTAGAATATCGCCATTCTTGCGAAGTGTAGAGTACGCTTTATTCCAACTAGCACACACAGTTTTGTATTCACATTCACAATGTAACACGCCTTTAACTCAATTCTCACGAGTTTAAAGCCAGTTTAAAGTTTAATGCCAGATTTTAGCACCAGTTTCTTCTAAATTTGTTTATATTGTGTAAATATATGTAAATATATGTAAGCGACATTTCCTATCAATGTGGCACTTGAAAACAGCGCCTTGAGAGTTTTGATGAGGAAGAACAAGAAAATTCTGTGTAATTACAGGAAGCAATTCAGGAATGTGAAAATTTTGTTTCTGAAACTACTGTAAAAAATGGATGAATAGGAAATATAAGATGATCAAACTATGAAAAAAATAAACAAATAATGGAAAAAAGACTAAATGTAATATTGTATTACATGAGCAAAAAACAAAAAGCGCATTATTTGAATCAGATTTAGTGAAAGCATGCTTACTTAAAATTTGAAATGTAAATAACTTAAAGGTATATACATGACATCTCATAAACATCCCGGCTCTGTCATAACTCATAAGCTGGTTGACTTTAACAGCCTTTGTCAAAATTGTTAAAGAATCCTTAACGAACTTGCCTACTAAAAATAGCTTGAGCACTTCAATGCGTTTGGAAGTTGCTTAGCTAGCACAAAACTAAACAACATGAATTCCAAATGTACGACAAAATACCCTTCTCTTTGCAAAATAATTATAAGTAAATTAGGTGAACGTTAAATGTTGAGATGTTACGTCATTGCCGGCTCTTTGCTCACCGACCCAGCAAGAAGAGAGAACGAAAATAAAGACGAGCGAGCTTCGCCGAAGCTCGTGCATGTTCCCAGTTCATTATTTTGTAGTCTGCTCTGTTTCTAAAGATCCCGTTATTCTCATCAAGGATCCAGCTTTTCCTTTAGTATATGAAATATGGTTTTTATTTGCACAGTTCATAGTGCCCTATTCCAAAGCATGTTTTATCGTCTATTACTAGGTAATAACTCCTTTTTGATGACTTCTATTGACTTTCGTTCTGTTTCCAAAGTATGTGTGTTATCAGTATTTAATTATTTAGCTAAAACTAATCTTTTAATCTTTAACAGACTACTTTTCTATTAAGTGTGTTCTCTAACTGCATAAAATAACACATGACGCTTTAAATATCTTTCAGGCTTGCTTTGTAAGCTATGAAGAATGCGGTCAAGGACGTTTAATAACTTAATAGACATACCTCACTCTTGGAGTGTCAAGTGGATAGTGTCGATCTGTTTGACAGCGTTGCCATGTCTTTCGCTTTCTGTGAGGTGAGTTTTACTACAGTTCAAGTAATTATTATTAATTATTATTAATTATTATTATTATTATTTTGTTGGCTAAATGTTTTAGCTTCCCTGCCCTCTACCATGGTAGTGGGGAAGTAAGCTGGAAAACAAGAAAAATATTACTATTCCCATTATAACCATTACGTACTTATACTTGAAATATATAAACATTAATTTTCAGTTTCTTTCTGACAATGTTAGAAGTTATTTTGTATTTACTAGTTACTTAGTATTTTAACACTTAAACTATTTTTTTCATGAATGTTTCTCATTTATTCCATATCACATCTTAAATGGGAACTAAAACCCTACTAATCTTACTTCTACAGGGAAACTCAAGTTATCCTCCTTTTATTGCATTATTCGAGTGAACATTTCTATTGCTTGTTTTACATTCCTATATTTTTAAGCAAGAAGCCAAGAGAAAAATCGTCGACGCTATCAAATAATTTTTTATTTTTGTTTATTTGATCTTTTATTGGAATGTGATAGCTCTCTGGGCCAGTGATGTTTAAAATATTCCTATTTATTATAATTGATACGCCAATTACTAAATTAACAACATTAATGAGTAATTCTCTGAGATATTTTGATGATAGAACACCCTCCTTATCAACCATACTTATTAGAAAGCAGTTTACATTTTGAGTAATCAGCTTGATTTATAAGCGTCACATCTTATCCAATTGACAATTTCTCTTTTTTCTGGTTGGGGTCCTTTGTGATGAAATACCAGCAAATACTGTGTAAGTTATTTTCGCGAATTTCGCTGCCTAACTACGGTATAAAAAAAGAGAAACATATTACGCTTTAACACTACTAAATAGCAACTGAAAGATGTGTACAGTATGCTGTTATGCTTGGCAACAACACTTTTTTCATTAACAGGGACCAAGCACGCACTGTCCTTCGTCTTATGTCATTATGCGTAAGAGAGGCAGACTTGCATATTCCGGGAACTAAGACATGTCAACAAGAGTCGATTTCAAGCAAGTAAGCAAAAGACACAGTAGCGATTTAAAGCGTATGCAAATTGTGTAATAATACCGAGAAGCTTCGGAAAGATAACGTAGATGACGTATGTCCTTGGAACAAATATTCCTTTAATGTTCATGGAAATAACTTAAGAAAGATTCAACAATCATTAAATACAATATATGCTAATGAGATAACGGCAATAAGATAATAGTAATTAATAACTAAGACAATGCAAGAGAGTACAAAGACTGTCTCACCTTGGGCTAAATGCAAGTCCCATTTTCTCTCTTTAGTATGTGCAGTGATGACTTTAACACTCACGGAATATACATAAGTTATTTCCTTCTCCAAGAGTACAGACATTTTATCTGTGAATATCTGGCATGAAGTTCTTGGAAGCAGAAAAAAAGTACAGAAAACTTTCAGGCGAGTGAATTCAAACGGAGTAAATCCGGAAACATTTACCACTCAACTCTAAGAGAAGTAAAAAATAGACACACAAATCTGTCTGCGTGACTTGCCTATGATTCATATAATACATCGTCTCCACATCTCTCTCCTTATCTTAAAAGAGATAGAGGGGAAAACAATAGGATAACTAAAAGAAAATATGAAGAGAAGAACTATATTTTTTCAGCCTCTTCCTCATCTTTACCTTCTTTTCTCCTCCTTTTTCCTCTTTTATTTCCTTCTTATACGTAATTTCCTCTTTTTCTTTTCACTATTTTTTTTAGGAACAAGGAAAAAAAGAAAAATGAAAATCAAAGGAAAAACTAGAAATGAACAAACTACTCCCTTGTGTTCCCTTTTTAACTATGTTCTTTTGTCTAATATATTTTGTTGTTTTCAAAGAAAAATAAAATATTTTTTTGTTTTTCCTTATTTATCTTTAGCGTAAAAGTGGATATAAATAATATTGAAAGAAAGAAGAATGGAAAATGAAACAAATAAAATAGAACAAAAATAATCCACTTCCTTACATTTTCTCGTTTCTTTCCTTCTCTCTCTTCAATCTCACGTAATTTCTTTCTGTTCTCTGAAACCAAAAGAAAAAGTAATTTGACCTTTTGTATTTTCCTTTTACTATGGAGAAGAAGAGTTAGAAGAAAACAGCAGCACTTCTTCTTGAAGCTCTTATTAGAGAGAGGGAAATGGGAAGATTAGAGAGGAGCAGAAAGCAATATTATTAGAGGAAGGGAGAAAAGAGAACAAAAAGGAAGTAAAGGAAGAAGAACAATGTGTAACTGTGTACCATGAATGTTCGGTACAAAAAGAGCAAACACTCACACACACCTTTTCCGTATTTTCAGGTTTCAAATCGTATATGCCCGCAGAAGGGTATTATCACAACTACAGTAGAACGATCGAGCGCCCGACTGCAGCGCCTCTAACGCCGGCGAAAGGAAGCTGGGAGCAGGAGTCAGTCAGCAGACGACGGCGTGGCGTTTGGACGTAGCGACGTTTAGCTCCAGCTCCCATTCAGTTCGCCAGCGCGCCAAAGTGCAAAATGACAGAACAGCGTGTTTGCCTGCACGCTTCGTAGTGTGTGCGATATATAGCTACGGAAATTCCGCTGTCTAAACCAGTGCATCATGTGTAAGGCTACCGCTAAACTTTCACCCTAACAACTTTTTGTTTTGTTTTTTTTTTTAATGAAAGTGCTTAACTCACGGTTTCGTGAAACTTGTTTACTTGTGATCATGTTAAACTATGTAGTGAAGTAATAGTTCCAGGCTTTATCACTGTTCTCAATATCACCACACATCGAAGATCATTAATAGACCATGAACTCTGTTTATGTGAAGATTTATAAACGCATAGAACCGATTATTGCAATAAACATTCTACTAAATGGCCAGTCAATACTGGCGGCATGACGTTGGTATTTTTGCAATTGCTCATTTTGATGTGCTGCTAACAGCTATCGGAAAGCTATACAGTGCTATCAGCGGCAATCTGCCGTTATTACATCGCTACTGTTGGGAACGTTTGATTTAAGTGCTGTTTCATTTTATACGTGCTAGTACATGATAAACATCCATCGTGGAGTGTTGTATCCCTGTAATTGGTTGAAGACCTTTCCCCCCTTCCACCTAGAATGTACAAGTGATTCGCACTGTCTCCAGTAGACATTCCATGATTTTGACGGTACATACTGATTAGCTGCATTGGAAAATACGTTGTGATCTATAAAGTGCTTGCTAAACTACCGTATGAATACAAAGTGCCAAGTGAAAACGTGTAAGTGTTCAGTGCATGTGTTTGTTGATTTTTTACTCAGTTTATGTGGTTAACTGGTATGGAAAGCAACGTGCAGTGAAGTTGATCTACATCTAGCCATAACATCTTTAAGGAGAGGGTCATCATGGAGAACCTGCTGTCATTTGTGTTGCTTGCCCTCTGGATTTCGCCAAGGATCATCTCTACTTCCGGTATGTTTAACTACACAAAATGTTTAATGTTTTTCTTAAATTTACGGTAGTGAGAAACCTTATCCCTGCATCTCATAAACTTGTACTATTTTTGACAACATTTTAGTATTGGCTATGAGAATATCTTCTCATTTGACTACTGGCGTGTCCTGAGGGGAATAATAACATTAGTATATTCATAGCCCAGATACACTCACACACACCTTTACTCGCTTTGCCATTAACTATAAATGACCTCATACGCCAGTCACAATACCTTAATGCAATTTTATGAGCCCAAACTGCAAATTAATAAATTAACTTAAATATGGATAAAAGTATGAATGTGCACTATTTTAGACTCAGAAATTTTGAAGTCTAGCTTAATGTTTATGTAACACATGAAAATATATTATTTTTAATCGTTATATATGTTGAAAAGTAGCTTATTGTGTAATAAATGTTAATTTTCATAACTTGCTGTTATCGTTAAAGCAATGAAGAGATATTTATACCATTGCTACTGCTTAAAATTACTTACCTAATGGTTTACACAGGGCTTAAATTTATGAAAGCAAACGTTACAGAGAAATTCCTCATCGTATTATTAATTTAAAACTTAAAATTTAAGATAGAAAATCATTTCAATACAGCGCAAACATTTGCACAAAATAAGTTGTTTGTATTTAAAAAGTCAGCAAGCATTTGCCAATAGCCCTCTAAGAATGTAGTAACATATTATTAATTATATGTCCTAGAAATGGATTAGTTTCAATTTTTAAAGTTTTATAAATAACAGTTCTTTTTTGCTTCTTTGGATAAATTTTGTCGTACAAATATTTTGAAAATGGCGGGAAAATGCTTATATAATAATGCAACAAGTTAACAACAAACCTATATAATAGAAACTGTCACATAAAATTTATCCTTTTGCTGTCTTAATGTTCTCGGTAGCTCTAAGTTTTTTTCTTTTACTTCCTTTCTATTTTTTCTTCTATTACAGTTTTTAAAGAATTTCAGGTGTGTTCGGAAGCACAGCGGTTTTTATCTAAACGCAGTAGGAAATTATGCTTACTTTAACAAATGCTTTCTTATCAGATCACTATAAGGTTAGCCCTGTTTCATATGATGTCATTGTGTACCGAAGTTCATTTTTCAATTAACGGCATGATTCCTTGGATTTAGCCATTTTTTACATTCTTTAGATAACGTCAGAACAAGGCCTGTGAAACAGCAAATGTTTCCATAACACACTTCTAGCGTATGAAATAACGTCAAGCATATACCAGACATTTTATAGTGGCACTGCGTTGAAATTTGTATTTTATGGAGGATGGCAGACATTTTGAATTCTTGCTGAGATGTAATTTTAGAGAGAAATTGGTGGAATTACTACCCCATTTTAATTTTGTTTATTAGTTCTAATTCGCTCTTAGTGATATAATGTTGCATTATAGATTCACATTACTTTTGTAATTAGCAATAAGTACTTTTGTATGTTTGAATATCCGTAAACGAGTTCTGTTCGTCACCACTATCGGCAATCCTGCAATATGTAGCATAGACAGCTCTGTATAAACTTCTGCGAGGTCATCAGTTCGACTCCTAATGTCAAATGTTTCATAACGGTTACAAGGTTGCACTTTTGCATCGTAGGTTTAGACTCCCACTTCTTGTTAACTGATGAATCGGGTTCGATTTCCATAGGACATTATTCCGGCGACTTTTCCCTCAGGTTCCATTCTCGAACTTAAATGGCCAATATGAAACACTAAATACTAAAAAATTGCGGGAACTGCTGTAAAACTTGTTAACTCGGGCTACCATACCGAGATGTGAATTAAAAATGTAAACAATTATTGGGTTAATGCTAACTTAAACATAAATTCGTACAACTTCCTATCTAAATAACCTACATATTTTAAACATACTCTACAATAAACCCAACGTTCAATTGGCTCAACCAATGCATATAAATTTGACTATTTTTTCATTTTCTATATTATCAACGTGCACAGCATAATGGGCAACATTTCACACTATCTAATATTCCTTTTGGGCCGTCTATTGATGAACTAACCGAAAATTAAATTTGACTTATTACTAGCATAAGTATTGCAATTACTGGAATATGATTTCAAATCAGATTTTATTGAAGAATTGTCGTACTCGCTGAAAGTTGATAATTTGTTGTCAATATTTCTAAATTTTTGCCTTATTTCCATGTTACACTGATCATACCGGGCTCAGTTGATCTCTTCTCGGATATTGCATTCCAAGTTGTGGTTCTGGCTACCTTTAATTACACTGGTCTATAAATTTCAACTTTATTTCTGGGTCTCGTTTGAATTATAATGATTCTAATTAAAATTAAGGGGCTGAATTCAATGGAAAAAACTCGCATCACATTTCTTAGATACACAATATTAATACGTACACATACACATACAATACAATGTGAGTGTACGTTAATGATTTTAAACTCATCAAAATAAATACAGTTACAATTAGAACTAATAAAAATCTAGATGTACGTAATTTTCAGTTGCAGAACTAAATTGAGAAATCAGTTTTTGCCAATGAAGTTACAGTACTATTTTAATAACACTACTAGTGAACATTGTCATAATTAAATACAAACAAGAAATGCACGCTCAGAACTCAATGGTTCAAAATGTATGTGAACATGCCGCAGAAAAATATAAAACTTAGTTCACAATATAGTTGCAATTTTACTCTTCATTTTATTTTTAAAACTTTGCCGATGAACGCTCTCTAGGAAGACAACAGTAGTCGTCCATCACTGAACGGTTTCAGTGTGCTTGATAACTATGTTTCATAGTTCCATTGTTCGGATGTAACTTACTGCGTAGAAAATTACAGTTAAATCCTCTTCAAAACTGATAATACATGAATCCTTCAGTAATAAATAAAATTTCCCGGGAAGAAATCAAGGTGTAAATGTAAAAAGTGAATTTTAAGTGGCATTCTACACCACATGTTCTTATAGTTCTTTAATAAATGGAGGGAATTTCTTCCTTAAATTCACTAAGGAAGCATAGTTATCACATTTTCTTCCCCAGAATGTCATTAAGAATTTTGAAAGAGGAATACGAAGTTAGTTCGAGATGTGTACTTACTATTGGATCTTTAAATTATTTTCTGAGTTGCGGTCCTACAAATATGCCTTCTATCAGTGCTCCTCTCTAATGATTGTTTTTAGAACTTGTACTACTATAATACTTATTTTATTAAAAATATCACAGAAAATATCAAAATATAAATAAAACATGTAAACAAAAGAAGGGAGAATAACAAAAAATTAAAAGATCTTAAAATCTAAATTACTCAAAACCCGTACGTGCCAGCAAATTTTAATAGGCAGATTCGGAGTGCATGCAAACCTCATGCTAATTGATATATAACATGTTAGATGCAAAATACCTGTTGACTAGTGTTACAGTAAACGCACACAGACGTGCGGATTCTGAGATTAAAGTATGTTACTCTTACAAGTTTAAAAATCACAGCTTATTAAGTCGCGTTAGTTTATTTCAAATATATTATATTTTATATTCTTACACTGCTCTTTCATAACGTTAAATATACGAAGGCACTCGACTTCAATGAGCTCTCTTTATTTAAAATTTATTGTCGATGTCCCGTTGTATTGAGAAAAATACTTGATAGCAGTGTGGACTATAAATTACTTCAATGATCTCGAAGAAATAGAGGTTAGTTTTGAATAGAAGCCGGTGTTTTAAGAATATGAACATTAACCTGGTTAAATCTGAACCCATGTAAATAAATTCTATTAATTTGGAGTCAAGGATAACTTTTAAGTCATTTATCTAACGCTGATGTTAAAAATTAAGTTAGTAATTTCATAACTTCTGTGTAAGTAACTTTTATTTTCATTTAATCGAAAGTTGATGCCTAGAATGTAGCAAATGTAGCAAAAAACATTTAATGCATATGAACAAAGTAACAAAATGTCTCACCGAAGGAAAATGTATAACTGGCATATTATATTTCGTCTTCTTGCTCATTTAAATATATATATATATATATATATATAGTTCTGGTTCGGATACCGAGAGTTCGAAGAAGTAGCGTGCATGTAGTATTGTTTGGCGGTACCCAACCTTTTTACACAGCTTTAGGTTGCGGTTTAGCGGATAAGGTAGTGAACATGTCGAAACAAAATTAATTCCATACTCGTGGAGAGTTAGGTTTTATTAGAAGAGTATGGTAGTGAATATTTCATTAGAAAAGAAACAAAAATATTTTCTAAGTTATGTCAAATTTAAACAAAAAGAAATAAAATACGTTTATACAGAAAAATTGCAACACTTAAAATATGTTACAAGCTTTCACCATTTTACGTACCGGTTAATCCAGCACACTTTTATATTGGTTTGTGTAAACTGTTGGTATTAACTGCTATTCTATTTAAAAAATATGAAAATTTTCTAAAGAATTAATGAAAAATATACTGAAATTAAAGTTTATTTTAGAATTGCACTATTTAGACATCATTTATTGCCTGCTGAGAAAATGCTTTGGGTGGCATACGAGAAGCTGTGGTACAAAAATTTGGGGTTTCGCTAGATGAAAGGACTGGGATATTATAACAAGAAATGCTGTTTTTGGTTCTTCATTTAGAAAATATATGAATAGTAATGTTTTAGTTTTGTATTTTACTCTCTCATATTAACATAGTTTCCTTTTTGTTAATGTCTCATTTTTGTAACAAGTTCAAACTGCATTTTCTGTTATACACTTCGATTGAACTTTTTTTGTCATGTTGGTTTACACTTGTAGTGAACACCATACAGACAGGCTATATATAGAACAGAAAGCCTGCAGGTGTAGTATTACGGGGACAGCTTCACTGTAGCGTGAGTTGTTTTGACATACCGTTCAAAGCCAAGTGTTCAAACGAACACTTAACGTGTATCCAATGTGACCAAACGTAATATTTAATTTATGATAAAACTAAAATTTTTTGTTCGTTTATTTTTTCCTCCTTTCCCAAAGTCACCAAAAGTACCAGCTACAGATTATGTGTGTAGTTTGGCAACCACTCGATCTCCTTGGTTGTTCCACGGCTGTTAATTTAGTTCATCTGATGATGACCTACTGAATTGATCAAGTTATAAAATTACCATGCTAATGAAGGCGTGCACAAGTTTCTACCTTTTCCTTTATTTCTTTCACAAATTTTGTTCACAACCCTATAATGGTATAGTTAAATTTCTTTTACAATTAGCTGTAATATCTTTATTTTATTGAGATTTTTCAAACCTCTTTAATGATTATATATTTAAATATTTATTAAATAAATAATCAGCAACTATTGTATAAAATGAGTATAATTTTTACTAACATTTTATTTTCATTCACTCCTTGTTATAAATTTTCCTAGGTTTTCAATTACTCTATATTAAATTTATAGAGCAAAGTGCTCCTCAGATACATTTACTCCTGCAATGTTTGGAGAGTAAAGTAGTTAAATTCATCTGTTTGTTGCCTGTAACTTCGTAGAAATTGGGTAACTAAGAAATATATTGTAAGTTTTATTTTTTATTTTTGTACTTATTTATATTTTTCTTTAGCGTTTAAACTGCACATTCTTGGGTTATATATTGAATTTTCGTCTGTTGATTTGCATTCTTATAAATATTGTCAGTTATAAACATGCTATTTCCAAGAAAATAAGCATTGCGATTTTACAATTAGACAAAACGACCTTTCACTGAATTTGTTGCAATTTTTGAACCATATTTTAAAATTTTATGAATATGTTCTTAAAAATACTGTAACAGTATTTAATAAGGGGATAACAATGCCAAGTGGGGCTTCTCCAATATTAGAAATGTTTCTCAGTAATGCTGTTTGTAATTTTAAAAAGAAGTAAATGCCATTTCATTGGCATCCAATTAATCGTTAACCACGGTTTTTGTTTGCTTTTATATAGAAGGCTCGTATCATATGAATAGGGAGTAAGGTGTAAATTATTCCAAAGATGCACTTCACTATAACAAGTTATAAAAACTGGTTTCTTAACTGGTTGACCAAAAATGTCCTCGTTTTACTGTCGATCTTTATATATTTTAGTAATTTATTTTGGCACACCTAGTAGCAAAAATCTATTTTGGTACCACTGTACATTATCTTACTAAGCATGCAACTGCTAAATATAACATAATTTCTTTTGAAATATATCTCACTTTAATCTGTAAGAGTGAAGCAGTATACTAATCTGTTTTTTCAACGCAAAAACTTGGCAGGATATGAATTAGATGTTTCTAACAAATAAATAGTTTTAAGTATGTACTAGCGTCTCCTTCTGTTATAATGATGATATACCACAAAGTCTGTTTTCCCCATAGTTTATTAAAATTGGTCTATGTAGCAAATGGGTGGTGTCCGATGTTTCATTTCACTTTAGGTTTATACGTGAGTGAGCAATTTGCTTCTTCAAAAGCTATGATGCTTTATGCTAATATTCTGATAACTACGTGGCGTATTTCTGAATGTTACATAAAGATTCTGTTAATGTTCTATAACCTCATTGGTATTTTATATTCATTTGGTCCATATGTTGAATGAGACGCTGTATCCCAAAATCTGCAGACTCCGAGTTCGCGGCAACAACCACCACAAAATGGTGACCACAAAGTGGATCGGGAAAGGTGAAGATGCCAGAGCTGAAGTACAAGGAGGGTGAGAAAGTGCAGTCTATTTCTGCTTCAATTCCATGCCGGAGTGCAAACTCGTGAGAGATCCTGCTTAGTTGTGGAGAATCTGATTCCTGAAGCTTCTGTCCGGTCGAACTCTGCAAATGGGAAAGCTTTCGACTTAGGTAGTGTGTTGAGACGCCTCTCTCCATGCAGTTACAAGCACAGTATTCATTTTTCTTACAGCTCTAATCTTTTCCTGGAAAGTCGTATACCGTCATTTAGTTGACTTACAGTCAAAATGATATGCCGGATTTCGTTTTCTGTGACGATGCATGTTAATAATCTCTTTCTTCTTTAAATCATTTTCAGACGATATCTTTTCGGGCCCCTTTATGCTCAACTGTCGGGATTTTCATGGCGTTGAGGACATAAAATCTTTGTCAGCAAGTGTCTTAACGCTGGTTATCATAACTGTTTTTTCGATGCTTGTTCCATCATACAATTTACGTTTTGTGATATAGCTGTACTCTTTGATGAGTACATTGACTCTTTTATTGCTGCCGATTGACTAATCGCTTGAAGGTGTGTCGATTATGTTTTTCCCCCGCTCTTAAAGTGTCTCTTCTAAAGTTTGACTATTGTCACCATAGATCTTTTCTAGCCGAGTATTTCTACCAATAAACAATTCAGTCAGGGATTGAATCTGAAACATTCACTATTTTACACTGCGGATCTACCGTCTGAGGTGGCATGTCGTATCATCGCTCCTTGTGACGAAACTAAAGGCATTTACTGACCACGCAGTGAAACTTACAGCACTATTCGATATCAAACTAGAAATTAAAAATAAGAAAGTATTGCTTTCGTACTAATGCAATACGCATCCATTTTTATGTTCTACTTTTTAAATAAGAACATTCTTTATTGTTGGCAGGTAGTTCTACACTTACATTTACGTTAAATATTTTAGTTGTGTTTTTTATATATTGGTTTAATATAGCCAGTATGCGCAGTGAGGCACATATGTAGGCCGTTTACTGGCGTGAACTCTTTAATAGTTGGCATCTGGCACCGCAAACTCAAAGTGCCACAATACCTCCCGTTTTTAAAACATGGTTGGAAGAGTTTCCCATTTAATAGGGTTTAACTTTGTGGTTTTGTTGCTTGCCTACAAGACACCTCAGGATATTTCAGGGCTACGTTCCAAGAAAACTTCTATTTCATCAAGAGTATGTTCTTCCTTTAACTTTACAGTTCGTCATTTGTTTGCTTAAACTTTCGCACTAAAACTATTATTGCTGTTTTTATTTTTTTATACCGCCGCGGGTGGCCCAGGTCGTTAAGGCGCGGACTCGTGTGCGGGGGGTCTGGGGTTCGAATTCCACCAGTGTCCTCCCTGACTGAGGTGTTTTCCAGGTTTTTCTCAGTCCTCATAAATGACAAATGCCAGGGAGGTACCCAAATTTAGGCCTGGAACATTTCCTTCCTTAAAAAATCCTTTCCTAATACACCATTTCGTTTTATGTATCATCAGTGTTCACCGCCCATGGTGCCTCAGTAGTAAAAACGGGCGTTAAACACTACAAAAAAAAATTACTGTTTTTGATGGTTAGAAAATTTACGTCTAAATTGTTCTTATTCTATCACATAATTACTTTATGTAGTATTTCAAAGTATATACAAGCATAAGTATTGAATACTTCATCTTTGCGCAACAAAACACCCTACTGTACTAACCCGAATGACACGTGATTCCCGACTTGTGTGTCCCCTGTTGGGAATAACGTGCAACTACGCTGTAATTGGATGGAGGACCAGCTTGCGAATGGAATATTTTAAATGTGCCTCACTGTATTAATCTGTTATAGTTCTAAAATATTACATATTTGCTTTTAAATCCTTTGTCGATCACTAATTCGGTGTCTTATAACTTTTTAAGAAAAGCTAGATCGTTTTAACAACCCGCCAGGATCGTCCTCTCTGACTGAAGCTTTTTCCAGGTTTTCGTCAGACCTCATAAATGGCAAATGCTAGGGAGGTACCCTAAACTTAGGCCTGCAACGTTTCCTTCCTTAATAAATCCTTTCCCAATATATAATTTCACGAATCATCCGTGGCCACCGTCTGTGGCGCCTCGGTAGTAAAAACGGGCTTTAAAAAAAAAAAGGAAACTCTAGAGGGGCCTTAAGGAAGCAATTTGTGACCCCAAAGAAAAATAATTTTATGATTACAAGGAAGTTGAAATTAGATGCTAACAAGCGAGTGTTAAAGCGAAATGGGATATAAATTTGCCTTAGAATGTCTTCAAATCTGCTCGCGAGCGAGTTAATCCTCGCTCATTATTATATTTTCAAGATTAAGTGCTAATAAATCTCTAAAACATTAGCCTAATGATATGACAATAAGGTGGGGAACATCGGTTAACTGATGTGTAGAGCTTAGTCTGAAGAAAATTATCCACTTGACTATGTAACTTAATGAATAAGACGACAGAATGTTTTCAAAAAGCATATGTTAGGGTCTTGAGAAGTAGGTTGTAATTTCTTGTTTTAAATCAGTTTTATGATGAAGTATGCTTGTCCTTAGAATATAAAGTTAAAATAATGAGAATAATGATCCGCTTTTACTTAGCCCTAGGCTAATCATACCCACTGCACCTAGGAGAAATGCTTCACAACTCATGTCGGAATTGTGTATTAGTCTCTTTCAAATTTAATGCTCTTTCTGCTCAATATCTGAAAGTATTGCTGTGTATTTCATTACATATTTATAAAATCGCTTGTTATAACAGGAGAAAGCGTTAATTAAGTCCTACCCCGAAAATCATGCACGTATACATTTTTCTGGTTTATAAATCGTGTGTGATAATGCACTTTACTGGTATTCTATATGTGTATTATTTAACTCTGTACATCTGCAAGTCAGTGTTATTTAACAGTGTTTTTTTCGTAATGGAATGAAGGCGAAATATTATCATGCTATTCCACATCAGCAACGCGACGGAGTTAAGTAAATTACAAAACAATGTCGCTCCAAAATTTATACGAACAAATTAGTAAAGTTTATCTATTGAATTTTTAATGGCAGATTATGCTGTGGAAAATTTAAGGAATGCCTTGATTGATGATATTATGTTATGAGATTATATGAAACTTACGGAAACATTAAAAAGATTAAAGGTTTGGAGTTTATAGGTAGTGTGATGATCAAATGCAATAATTTCTATTTTCTCGCTCAGCATCTTGCAAATATTCCATTTCAGCTACTGAAGGGCGATTTATTGTGATTGTCTTAGAAAAGGTATCTATGAGTTTGATAAATGTGGACTATTCCCCGAGACGCTTCAGCCAACTTTCCGTAAGAATGTGGATCTGGCATGAAAAGATCAAGAGTTAGAAACTCAACAGGAATTCTTATATAAACAACGGATCAGGAAGCTTATCACTAGTCTGGGATTTTGCTCATGTTCGTCTTTGAAGAGCTCTATATAATGATGGTCTATATTGCAAGCAGTATTAAGAATGATGTGTTCTACATAGCACAGTGTATGTTTTAAACCAAGTGCTTTGTATCCTAGATGACTTAGAAAAAAGCTGTGCTTTGTTAATGCTTTCTGTTTTTAATTGAAAGTTCACCATTTTGACGTTTACATTTAGCATTTAATAAGGTTGAAGTTTTGGTCTGGAACTACTTGAAAGAGTTTGATACTAAACAGTTATCGAGCAACACATATAAAAATACATTTTAAAAATGTTTTTATTCATAAACAAACAGTTTAAGGGCTCTATATCCAATTGTAGCACTTAAGAACGTTAACAAAATCTTAAAAAGCTCTAGTCAAATGACTGACGATATACCGGAACAAAATAATACAATAAGGCTCATTTAAAACCTTCCATTCGCAATTCGTCGCACTGGCGACCCCCCGCCACGAACTTACGGCGCCAAAATACTTCCCCATTTTAAAACTTGGGAGCTACAAATACAATGAAAGAATTCTGTTCTTACCCTTCTCACAGAAAATGCGGGAAGCGTTGCCCATTTTGTACATCTCTTTCAATCTGATTAAGAAAAAGCAGTAAGTAAGGCTAATTTTGCATTAGCATGTTATGAAATAATCCGGTACCTTAAGGATACTCATATATCTGCAGCGGAAAAACCAACAAAAGAGAAACTGAATTTTTTTGTCAATTAAAAATCAAATTTGTATAATGGAACCTATATTGTTTTCATTTGTCATTTCCTTTGGAATCTACTAAACGTCCACATTCATGATTTACATATTACCCTCTGTATTCATTTTCATTTGTTTTCGTGCAACTATAAACATAATTTGGTGGTGTTCATGAATCGGTCAAAGGAAAGTCGGTACCCGTAACGGCCTTAAAGGTTAAAATATAGAACCTACAAACAAGCTATCCCTGTATTTCACTAGACGTTTTTATCACACAAGCACTTAAAAGAATTAATTATACTTCCTTGAAAAATAAAATCTTTTCTCTGGTTTAGAATGTCTTCAGAATTTGTATCAGTTTATATATCAGCCAGTGCTGGGTTAAACTACTCATGATTATGCATTTGTTTAAGTCTTTTAATCATTTCTTCAGTTCTGGAGTAACTCATTCCAAATGAGGTAGGGGAAAGCAGCTGCTTTATGAAGAACGCAGGTCCTTAAAATATAACGTCTGTAGTAAAATCAATAGACACACTGCCATTTTCAAGTGAGAATGAAAGGGAACGTTTTATTTGCTCATTTCAGCTTTTAAACGCATTATTTCCTCGATATTCTTGGAGAAGTATGCATTTCTTATTTTAATCTTAATGTTCTTATTTCCTTATGATACACAAGTTAAGTAATTAAAATTCAGCATAGCCGTATTATTTCCTTTTAGACTTTAATAAGGAACTGAAATATTAATTCTTTAACTCACGGCAATGCAATACATCGGTGATATGTGAACTATCAACCGTTTAAATGTGCTACTTGTAATCACTATTAAACTTCAATAAGTACAGAATAAATCGCGCTCTAAAACGATTATTTTTTGTTACCATTGTGGACATAACAGGTATATATTACCTTAATCTGCCTATGTATGCTCGGCGGAATAAAAAATGTTTGACTCCCAGCATTAGTTGCGATTCATACATGCAGTAACAGATTTCATGAGATTTTTATTCGCAACTCGAAGATTTTCAGCAAGTACACATGCGCAAATTTTCATTTATTACCTACGGCCAATATAATTTTTTCTAATATAGCTATATTAAAATAAAACTACGATATATTTGTGTAGTTTGTACTATACCATGTATAGTTTGTCATTTGAAGCAAAAATATTAATGTTTTGTATTAATCGTAGATGTAAAGGTTATCAAAACTTCTTATTATATTCAAACCTTGTGTTTTTCTAATACTTAAAGTCTACCGCTTACAAAATTCAGAAAATGCTGTTTACTGTCGTTTTGCACTTAAAATGATATGCTGTTTATCTACACCGATTAAACCTTTTATGTAGAATATCCATTTATCTGACGAGCGACTTGATGGTGAAGACTGCAAAAGCCATCGCTCACGAGCAGCCGGGTTCACTAAGAATCGACGCGGGCGGACAAAACAGGAAATAACAGGAAGTACAGTCTAATAAATTCTGATGCACTTAAAGGGCTATGTACGCATGACGCATTAAGATGCTGAACTATCTGCCTTCATTTTCCATGTATTTCTGACATCTGTTTATGAAACTTTCAATTAACCTTCTCAATTCTCTTTGAGAAATTAAATTAACGATGTATGGATATTATTACTTTATGTATCACATTTCGATTTGGAACTGGATCATCTGAGAATGGCTCGTCAAGCATGAGCAGTCGTTGTGGATTACAATAATTTTCATTTAGTTTTCTTAGTCCATATTACTCTGTGATTACACCCGCGTTATTTCTTTTACTGTTCAAATGACTGGATGGTGCGAGACACACGGCCAACGTAGCATTTCGGTAAACCACGTCTTCCCGCGCCGACTCATAGAGCCCGGCTGGCCAATGCAGCCCCCCCGCCGCCGCACCTGACAACAGATAGTTTGATGTATTTACTATAGACTGTTGACTTGGAATGAACAAGTATACAAAGATAAAACACGTGCACTTAGATCTTTTTTTAAAAATATCTGTCTTATTGCTGCATAATAGACGCAGGTTGCTTTCTAAATATGAATTAATAAATAAGCAATAATAATGTTTTTCTTTTATTTCTGACTTTCCTCTGGCGCACGCAGTTCAAGTGAAGTGAATATGGGTATATCCATTTGATTAAAATAAAATCGATATCGAATATGATAGCAGCAAGTGTAAGCCTCACTTTTGTAATAAATAAGTTCTGAAGTAGTTACCTGCTAATTGAGAAGATTTTAAAAATATGCCGTAAAATTAGTGAATAGAGGAAGCACGGATAAGTAATTTATGTAAATCTAATGATGGCAAGTTAATAATTAAAATTTTGGCTATCAATCAAGCAGCAGTTTTTAAAATAAAATGGTATCTCAAAACTTCTTATGTAGCCAATATATCACAAATCCATATTTCTTATGAAGTTTGTCGCATCTTAAAATATAGCATGCTTTCTCTTTTTTCAGTGACCACAGAAGTGTCTATTTGTGCTGGAAGAAATACTGTGATAGCAGCAATGAAAAGATAAAAGAAACGAAGAGAGAGAGAGAGAGAGAGAGAGAGAGAGAGAGAGAGAATAAATCTTAATTTTTCTCACTGGTTTGAATAACATTAAGCTTTTACCTGTTCTCTTTCATTCAAAGAAGCATTTAGATAAAATAACGTTATGAAACAGCTGTTAAAGAAAGGTCCATACGAAGAATTTGCCTTATTGCTGCACAGAACTCTTGTGGTATTTATTATGTGCCATTACATTTTCAGCATATCTGGCGCCTCCCAGAATTCTCGAGCTGTGACCAGAATGTAATTAGAAGCAGTTAAACAAGGTCATTTTCGCGACCGAGTGAAAGGTTATGGTCATTCAGTGATAATATTGAAAACACTCTGAGAATGAACACTTGAGAATGACACTTTGACAAACAATTAACAAGGCTCAGACAATTGTAAATCCTCGCACTTTGGAAATTAATAAAGGCTTATAGTTCCATCCTCTAATTAAAATTATTTGAACACGACTTTGCTTCCCATATAAATTAGTAAAATATAAAAAAGTAACTTTAAGCTAATGTTAAACGTGTATTAATAACACAATAATAAAATGTTACAAATGTTCATATTACCTTTGTCACTGGGTCTAACGATCGATAGAAGTTATGGCCAAAACGTATCTATTCGCACACAGCTCCAAGGCTATCTGGTAGTTCATTATATATATATATATATAAAAAAACTAACAAGCCATAAAATTTATATCATTAACTTCTAGAACATTCGATATCTGTTCCAGCCAATAGGGAATAAAAGTCAGTTGGTGAATCTTCCTGACGTTTGTTATTGATTCGACTTATTTACGAACGTTCTTTAACATCTCAGGTCATCAGCGTCCTATTCAATTCAGGGCGTGAAACGGCCGACAAATTTTGCTCAGAGGCCTCTCTTTCAGGCTTGAGGTTCTTTTACGACACGGGACCACTGCTTTACTTCCCTTCCGAAGGAAGCCATACTTAGGATTTTTACGCTCGAATTGACGTGGCAAGTATGCAGATGACAGTAAAGGAAAAGGAAAATACATGCAATAACATCACAGTAACTCCCATGTCTCCCCTGTAATATTCAACAACCCAATTTAATATTTCACTATTTAGGCCAATAGTACAATTCTTTTTAGATCTATTTTAGAGAGGATTAAAAATTATTCAAATATAAGAAGTCAAAGTTTGCACTTTAGTGTACAGCAGAGTATTAAGTCTTTATTGGTAGCCAATATTTGGAATAGAACTTTTCCGCCTAGGAAAGTCCATCGGATAGTGCTAAGGAACAAAGCACGTTTATATTTGGACTAACATTACGCTGCTATTGACATCTTGAGAGTTGAAAGACTGTTGAAATTTACCCAACTTCAAATAAATTGACTTTGATTGTCATTTCATTATATCAGTGTGCTAGAGTATTTGAACTGAGCAAAAAATTGAAGTTTAAAGTTAATAATTGAGGAATTGTTGTACTGAAATGGTTGAACTTGAGATGCTTCTGTATTCTTCTAACAATTTTGATCAGAAGGAGCTGAGCTGTCGTTGTAGCCTGTACCTGAACTTTTCTTTGATACATCACTGGGATTGATGCCCGGTTCCTTCTAAAGCCGGAAGAATAAACATGATCTAACTTTTTCATGTCTTTCTTGGACACGTAATAGTCCTGTTAAAAATATTTTTCTAAATAAAGTAGGAGTAGGAGCAGTAGAAGACTTTTATTGTGACAGTTTTAAAGTACACAAATGTTAATTATATTTGTTGCAAGAGCCTTAGGGTCGGACATGTTAATGGCATCCTTTTAGCAATCAAAATATATAAATACACACAAAAATAATATTTATTGCTACAATTAACTTTGTATATAAACGTACATACATATAAAACATGAATAGAAACCTTAACCCTGAACCCACCCCTTCCTTTTACTCAACACCCTCCCCAACTCCTCTCTCTTCTCTATAGCATTAACCATGAATATTCCCGATTTGTGTATGTATTTCTCATGCATCAACACTTCTAGGCAGATGTTCAAACTTCTGTTGGAATTCAGAAATTGTGCGGGTAAATTTCTTAAAAGCTGTTTCCCTGCATTCGGCCAAAATTGCCTCCAGGTATCTATCACTTTCTTCACACAGTGGGTAAATTCTTTCCCCGCAATCATTAACTGTTATATTTTCTTTCCAAGGCCCTAATCTGAGCTAAGCGAGACCACTTCCTTTCTTCTCTCCTACAGATATTTAGATGATACCTCTTCCCCATAGCTAGTCTATTTGAACCTGCAGGGATACTTTTTCTGCGCAATGAGTCTGGGTTTTTTGCCTATATATCGTAAACGTCTGACGGTCCTGGTGGTGTAGTGGTATCCATACTATCCTTCTAAACTCAAGATTGCGGGTTCGATCCCGGCCAGGACCGATGGATACTAAGTATGGCTTCCTTCGGAAGGGAAGTAAAACTGTGGGTCCCGTGTCGTACATTTGCGGCACGAAAAAGGACCTCAAGCTTGAAAGAAGAGGCCTCTGAGCAAAATTTTTTCGGCCGTTTCACTCCCTGAATTGAATGGGACGCTGATGATCTGAGATGTTAAAGAGCGTCCGTAAATAAACCAAATAAAAAAATACTAAACGTCTGTTGACTATTTTCCACAAATTGTGCACAATGTCCTCTCTCCTTAACCGAATATATCCAAGTTAAATTTTGTCTAAGCTTTTCCGTAGTTTTTGATGTCCAACCCACATCTCACCCTTCTCTTGTTTGCTCCCTCGGACAAATTGCTCAAAGTGCTTCATCCTCCCATATTATTCTGAACCAGTACGTAATTATTCTTATTTTTAAATTTACATTTTCGTTAAAAATATCAAACTCTTTAAGATCCCCACTCTCCCCTACTTGTAGCAGCTGTGTTTCTACCTAATTATTCTCCTCCTCGGAGTTTTACCACCCCCAAATTTCGGCTCCAAACTTCATATCTAAATCTTATCTCTTTTGTAACTGGAATTCCTATTGAGGTGTGCAAGAATATGCATGCATATCCAATGGTTCAGGTGTTCTGTGCCAGGTTTGTATGAATGTCATTGTGAGATTATTATCTACTATTGTAGCAGGCGCGGAAACTCAACGTTCGTAGAGACATAGCAGTGTCTAGGTAAATGTACTTAGGTCAGATTGGCTGAATTTTATTCAACAAGTAGTGCAACTAGCACCTTCTAAGCATAAGTGAGGTGTTGTCTTTTGCTTTAAGTATGTACATTTTTATACAGGATTCTTTTCACAAGCCATTTGCATGTTGTAGTTTCTATTACGAGTTGTTTATATGCAAATACAATGAATGGGCCCACTATATCTATCCCAAGGGAGAGATGAAACTTTCAAAGTACCAAGAAGATGTTCAAGGCAGCTAAGACAACAAAACGAGCTGAATAAAGCAGCACTTTAATGTGCAAGAAATCTAGCTGAGGGCTTGGGTTTAAATTCTGCACGGGTTTCGTTTCTTGATTTTTTTTCCTCTAGTTTCCTTTTACTCTGTGTAAGGGCGAATGTCAGATAATTTCAGCCGCTGGCGAACTTGAGTGGATTTGTGACCTCATTCATTATAATCACTTCCAAGAACTTGGAACTTTAAACAATAAAAACTAATAATATGCATGCAATTTAGAAATGTGTAAACTTAAATGACAGGCTGTCATCTGTAAGTTGTAAATTATTTTGCTGAATTTTTTAATCATTTAAGAGTTAAAGACTATAAATCGATTATTTTACTTCTATTTCAAAATATTTATAGCGATAAAAGAAATGTATTAAATATAAACAAAGTTAAAACGTATCTTCCGATAAGTAATCGCTCAAGGCCAACTGAGCTTTCCTAATAAGTTGGGGTGGGAAGACGGGGTTTACCGAGATATTACGTTGGCTTTTGAGTATCATTCTAAAGTCTGCTAAGCACGGTAAATGACAAATACTAGAGGTATTTTATTCCATTGTTTATTTATGATTTATATGTTTATGTTGTGACGTCAGGAGATTTTTATGATAACCTCATAGGTGATCGAGTATCAAGTCGTTATGGCATTCTTAAATTAACACTAAAGGATAACATCGATCAAGATATCAATTATTTTCTCAAATAAGTGATGGGTAATTTCATAATGTGTGAAAAATGAACCCTGGCTGTTTCAGCGCCTACTTGTGTGACATGCGTGACTATATAATTGTTAAGTAAATTAGAATTTATTAGATTTTATTCTAGACTATAGTGTTTCTACCATCGATTCTTGTGTTGTCCCGCTCGCCCGATCCGGCTATAGTGTAGCCCCAGTGAGAGATGATTTATCAGCCCATACAGTTCTCCGCCCACACACCGGTCATCAAATGAATGGATGACTCGATATATAAGCATATAATGTGTAAATCTCCATTTTTATGTTTTTGATGTGCTTGCATTGTTTTAGTTTACGTACACGTATATAGTACCTATATTATAACGTCACATACGAGACAAAAATATACAGAGTACTAGTATTGTACAATTAAGATGTAAAAGTAGCTATGTAGTTTCGAAGAATCTCCTATCGTTGTCCGAAGTTACACAGGAAAGACTTCCATCGTCGGCGATTTTTCTTTGATACTGTAGCAGTGAATAAAACCAATTGTTCAAGTTTACTTCCTTTCTTAATGGGTTCTGGTTAGAAGTGAACTAGTCTCTCCATATTATGTCCAACACTAGAAAGGTAGAGTTGTTAAGCAGCTCACAAAATGTTAATGCATATTGGGAATTTTATTTTACTCCTCACGCTTGTCCCACACGGTCCTCCACCCCAGTTCTTCACTTCAGCAACAAAATTCATAAGCACTCAACCTCGAGGTAAATGGATATTATTGTAATTGTAATTATTGTAATTTTAATTTATAACATTGTAAACACACAACTATAATATAATCAATTTTAAATGTTATGAAAAATAAGGAACCTAATTATTAACTGTTTTACACTATATAAAAGACAACGTTATCCAATATAGCGCCAAATATATATATATATATATTTATTTGTGTGTGTGAAAATTGGAAGACATGTGTACTTGAATTTTTGGATTTGCTGTGTGCATAAACTTAAATTTTAAGATGTTTATTTTTTCTGAATGTACTCTTCCTAACAATAAATTTAACATTACTACTAATAATTGAGAACATTATTTTATGTACTTTCCCCCAAATACAATGAAATGTTCTGAATTTCTATAGAAGAAAATACAGCGCGCTGGCAATGTGTTACCTCTTCTAGCTCAAATGATGTGAAACTCTGCCTGCAGGCATCAATGGTAAGAGGTAAACAACCTTAGGGAGTCCCATGTGTTCTCTTCGCACGATTTAATTACATGGAATTGATTTTCGAAAATTCGCAGTCTGCTTCCTAATTTGAAGCTGGTTTTGAGTAGTAGTATTTCAAAGTCCACTGCTGGAAAACTAGTTTTAAATTTGTCACAGTTTAATTTGATCTGTGTTTGTCAACTGAGCTCTATCATATCGCCTTTCATCTCACCCTTTTATAGAATGGTAAGAATAGACCACAAAGTTTCTGTGTTGACGTAGATTATTCGTTTATAAGAAGCAATTTTGAACAGACTTTTAAATCTGGTGGGAAAATATATTTGCATTTTTTGTTAAGTATTACTATAATTTAATATAATATGTATGCTCATATATAAAATATATTGTATGTAGTGTACATGTTTCTGTCTAAAATATAACGTATTTTCATTACCATGTTAAGCTAATATAACTTTTAAACTTTTTAATGGAAAATAAAAGTACATGTCAAAAATAATGACATGCAATGGAAAGAAATCATTTAATGTGCTGCTTTTGTAATAAAACTAAAACTTCAGTGCGTATTTAACAATTCGTACACATACTTATAATAGCCTCCTGCTGCCTGATATACTCAAAGTGGAGTGTGCGATGAAAACGCAAAAGTTATGGGTAAACTTCAGTTGCCCGGTCTCTCACATATCTTTGCATGATATACTGTGCGCATAGCTCACTTGATTTGAATACATTGTGTCCTGTATTTAGTAATGCCGATTGGATTAAGATTAGGCGGAAGGTTTCAGACAGATAGGCCCAATGAGGGCCTTTTGCACCCTGCTGAACCTCTGAAATTAAGGTATACGAATGGGTGGCTAGATTTATGTACTGGCAGACACGGCAGGTGGGGTCCCTAATGTTCCCAGATTCATTATTCATTTTCTTTTGTTGAAATGTAATGACACCGGAGGGGTACACTCCCATTCAAGAAGTTCTAGCCCCTCGGAAAGATTGCTGTCACACCGACATTCGAGTATTTTTTCAAGAGCAAACTCCACTACTATACACCGCTCACCACTAACCCACGTCGCCTGACCCTGCAACCCAGAAACGATGAAAAAGCAAATGAAATGAGAGGGAGTGGGAACAGGGAAATTCCAGCATTCGCCTAAGTGACTGAAAAAACACAAGGTTGGGTTGACCGGCAGATCCCAAGGATTTGAACCCGGGATCTCTCGAATCCAAGTCCAAAACATCGCCTGAGCTGGGTTAAGTAATACCGATAGCAAAATATAATGTACAGGAATGTTTTGTTTTATGCAACACGTAAATTAAAGCAAATTCTTTCTGCAGGAGATAACGGAATAAATTATGTTTTCTCATAGAAGAAATAGACGGGAGATTAGAATACGCTCCTCAATTCATAGATGTTTGTTACAAGAAAGAGGAATACGAAAGAACTCCATTGAATGTGCAATAGTGTTAATAGCGGAGAATGTGATCCGAAATTATTTTTGTCGTCAACAAAGCCTTGCTTTTATGATCCTGTGCAGTTATCATCCCAAAATAATATGTCAGTCTTTATATGGCTTTTCACCGCAGGACTATGCTATTGATAAGTGCGACCAAGGTGATATGTACAAAGCTGCAAGTGTCCATAGTTTTTCAGAAAAGATACTTAAGTGTTAAAAGTTTAAAAAATGGAAGAAAGAAACAAACAAAGTATATAATAACTCATATTGCATATTTAAAACTACTGTTTGAATTGACATCTGTACAAAACTTCGTGAATGTGTTCTAAATTATCTAATTATTTGGACAATTAGGGGAAACTTCTAAGTCCATGCATATTTAAGGTTGGAGATTAGAGCTGATAATAAGGAAGAAAAGTAAGTCACATTTCTATTTTGTCACATATTTAGATATAGTAGATAATTGCACTGGTATGAAATTTCGTTTAGTTGCAGCGGGTAGCAAATACCCTCAGGACAGGCTGTAACACCCCACTCCACATCTTTCCTCAGCAATTCTCTCCAACTGTACCCGCAAATTGAGCGGTAACGAAAATGGGCAAGTCCATTCCACGTTACAAACTCAGCGCGATTACTGCAACGAAAACGCAGCACATGCCTCCTGGCTTAGCGGGAAAGCTTCTCTAATGATCCACTAACGCAATAATATGTCACTATATGACACAAGAGCTCCCTCTTTGTACCCCCGTACATTAACAATGAATATTTATTCAAGGACTTAGATGATTGTTTATCAAATGATTTCTATTATAATCTTTATTTTTAATCCATTATTGAGGAGGCTAATGGGTCCTGTAATCAAGACGGGTTTTATTTTTGATCGCAAAGTCATATTAACTACGTTAGGACTTTCTTTATGTTTGATATACTATAGTTCAGTTCAGGTAATTATACTTTCATTGTAATAACTTGGCAAGCAGCAGAAGGTCAAATAGCCAGACTACTATTTTTATTTGCCAAGAATAAGTACACTTTTCTGTTTTACTAACTGTGTCTCACGATATTTACAAATGGAATAAATTGAGTTTGTAGGGATAAAGGAGAAATGTTCGATATTTCAACCGTGCTCAAGGGCTGTCCGTTTGTGCCTCCTCTCCTAATGAGGATATAGGATTGGATGAGGTAAGGGAGATACCGGGCGACCAGTACCCAGGGGCTGCGAAACACGTACATAGATGGTGTCCCTTACATTGTTTCCAGTTAGAACATCACGGTGCTGGCGGAGCCTCTAACCCCTCCAAGGAGTTCGAGCCCCAAACCAGAAGCCTGGGCAGTACCCGTTAGACCCCATGTTTCCACTAGTAATTTATTCCGTAGACTCGGGGTGCGATTCGCCATTTCAAAACGTTGGTACAACATATTAAATAATACGATTTGACCTACAATCTCCTTACAGCAGGTGCTGGAAATTTTGCCCATTTTCTCTGACTGTTACTGTGGATGAGTTTTGAATCCATCTTCACACCCCAGACTCAAAACAACAGCCAAAACAGTTCAGCACCAAATTAGATAAAGTAGGCTTCATTTGCAAGAAACGATATGGCATCCGCTAAAGAATAAATTAGCTATTATTAATCAACGGAAAAGGATATAAATATTAGGAAGAATAGGATAATCCACGTTATCTAGGAAAGTTTCAGGGACACTTATTAGTTCTCATGTCTAATGAACCTGACTTCATTTGGAATTTTTGTTTTAAGTTTATTCTGTATGTGAAGGCTTTTTGAAAGTACTCTACTTTTCAAAATCTCATAAAGACAGATAGAGGAATAAAAAACGTAATACCGTGGTACTAATGCTTTTGCAATGTTACAGGGCGTTGTATATGTTTTATTCAGCATTGTGAATTCATTATTACGAGATATTGTTAGCTATAACTAGTTGGGCAGGGAACACAGTTTGATAAAGATAGATAAGGGCAAAGTGGGGAGTCAAGGAAGAAAAGGGTGGAAGGTATATTGAATGACCTTTGGAAGGACAGTATGGCCTCAATAAGAAGAGTGATGTGCAATCCCCGCAACCGCTCCGATAAGACAAGAAAAATGTAAGTATGTAACTATATAGACATAATAAATTGTCAGCATACGAGGGTAGGTGCATCAATTTCCGGCCTAACCATTTTCTAGGTATAATAAAGACAGAAACTATATTTCACTTTTTCAACTTTTCAACTATAATAACTATAGTTAACCTTTATTGCAATGCACTTCTCACATCTTTGAATTAACATTTCAATCCCCCCTCCAAATGGTCAGAAGTATTGTCTGCAAAATGGCATAAACAGCATCCATTATTTCTTCCTTACACTTAAATTTCCTTCCTCGAAAGTCCTTCTTGAGTTTTGAGAAGAACAAATCGTCATTGGGAGCTAGTTCTGGGCTGTAGGTAGATGGTCGATCTCCGTGAAACCACATTTCTTCACAGCTTCCTTTGCAACAAGAGCTGTGTGCACAGGCACGTAGTTGTAAAAAGGTGCACACCACCACTCAATTTGTCTCGCCTTTTCTCTTTGATAGAAGCACGTAGGCCAGCAGTATGCAGTAGGCCAGCATAGTACTACCCATTTACTGTGGTATTCCTCTGCTTGAAGTCAATAAGGAGTATTCCTTCACAGTCTCAAAAGATTGTAGCCATGCTCTTCTTGGTTAACTGAGTGACTCTGGCCATTAGAGGCGGTGCTTCGCCAGGTTTATGTCCCTCCATTGATTCTCTTTTGGATAAGAAATCATAGTAGAGGACCATAGTTTCATCTACTGTAACAATTGTTGGCAGAACTTCTCTCTCCTTGCCACGGTAGAGCTCCAAAAATGCCTGGCAACAGATGACTCGTTGGTGCTTTTGGACTGAGGAAAGAAGTGTAGGTACTAACCTTATTCATGTTTAAATGTTCATGAATAATTCGAAGGACTGTTGTTTTAGAAAGGCCCAACCTTGCTGGTATTTCTATAACTTTGATCCGCGGAACCTTCATAATTTCTGCTTGCACAAGGGCGATGTTTTCAGGAGTGAACACCTCCAAGGGCCGACCTGCACGCTCTTCGTCTTCAATGCTTTCTCGATTCATTCGAAAAGATTTGGCACATTCTTTTACGGTGGAATATGAGGGGGATGCTTCCCCCATATGCACTATCCAATCTATGTTTAACTTCATTTGGAATTGGTCCTTCTTTTGTGAAGAATTTAATTACAGCTCGAAACTCCATTTTGAACATTTCACCATCTTCTACCATAGCCTTCTTTATGCAAATATATCTGTACAACTGAACATAGCGGAGCGGAAGTTACAACTGCAATTATTTACTTAACAGATAAGATGTGGCACCAAATAACGGTTTTGTGAAGGCGATAATCCTTATTGGCTAGGCCGGAAACCCTCGTATCTTACCCATGAATATGTGTTTGGTTTATGTTTGTTCCCTCACGTCCTCTTATTTATCGATCCCATAGATTTCTATCGATTACACTTGGATAATTTCTTAACGTCGCAACCATGAAGTAGCTAAAAGTTAGGAAGTATAGGATATTTAGCGAGTAGGGTTTACTGTGGTTGCAACCTCATTTGGGAAACGAGAAGTTCTTTAAGGGAAGCACTCATTTAATTCCGTTTTCCTTTTATGAGCTCACAAAGTCTTCGATTGTTATTTTTTTTCCCCCAGTCACAGAATTTGTTTCAATAAACTTTCACATACTAAATTTAACATATTTTATCATGCTGGAACCGGCTCTCAGGATATTCACGCCTAAATGCCTTTTTAGTTCTGCCATATGGGTTTTTGAACCTAATATATACCTTGGAGATGAATGTACGACCATGCAGTGAATACCTCACCATCCAAACACTACTGCTTAGTTAACAGAATATCTCTCTACTGTACAACGCAGTAAACCGACTCCGTGGAAATCCCGATGGCAACTGACGGGAAGAGAGTATGGCGTTGCGCTTTCACTGATCGGCAGATATAAGTTACGTAACTTATAGCAGACTAAAGTGCTCGACAACTATTCCCATGATTTCAAAACTTTGCAATGATAACTATTGTCAAGTTCTTAAAAATGGTAACTCACTGCTGTATTGGAGCAGCAATAGATGCAATCAGGACAGGTAGGAAATTCATATCGAAGTTGAAGCAGCTAAGATTTGGAAAGATTGAAAACCGAGGGGGTGGGGGGGAACTAAACTGAATTTTAAAAAAATGAATATATAGCTTATATTTTGTGTACTCATTCCACTAAGAAGGTGCTCTATAACCTGAATGTGTATATTAAGCTATTATTATTATTATTATTATTATTATTATTATTATTATTGTTATTATTATTATAACTGAGTTAGGTACTGGAGGTATGACATATTTATTTAAGTAATGTACTTTTTGTGGATTATGAAAGGCGAAGGTTTCAAAGTTATTAGTATGTATGTTAATTTGAATAAAATACACTCATTCACTCCAATCCAGTAACGAAGTAATATCTCCCTATTATCAACGGAAAGAGGAGCGAATGTCACACTCTTCAAAGAAATTCTTTACCATCCCAATGGAAATGAAAGGCCAGTGAACGACGCTTTACGAAGTGAACAAAGATGAAAAGGAGTATTAGGCACAGCAGAAAGACGTATAAGAACATGTAAAATTTAAATTTCATTTAAGATTTTTCTCTACATTTGTACTAACAAAATTTTCGGTCATAACATGTTATCTTTATAATAAATAAATAATTATTTAAAACTTTTAAAATCTTTTAAATACTTTTGTAATTGCATTTAATGTGAAACTAACAAACTTTGAGATTTAATAATTTAAAAACTACATAAAACGTGAAATATATTTTATAATAAAGAACAGGGTTTAAAATTAATCACAAATGTTTTAATTTCAAAAGCTCTTATAAAAACGGAGAAAGAAAATGGGAAAATTTTATTAATTATTATTTTATAAACATTGTTAATGGCACTGTGAGAGAAACAGATATACTGAAACGCTGTAATGTTTAACACAATAGTTTGTGATATGCAAATAGTAAATTGTATTCACGCTCTAATCTGTTTTAAAGCAAAGACTGGATCTATAATATCTTGCTTGTCTCTTTCGGAATATGTTTTAGCTTTCGCCCAGAATGTTTTCTGCCATTGAGATTGTCAATAGTACCGCACCTCATGTGATGGTTGTCACACACACATGAGTATTGCAGTGGTAGTGAGGGTTCCATAATGATTTATACTCTAAATATTCTTCGGTAACATAAACATGTAGCACATGACGCTGTAGCAAGCAGCGTCTCGTATTCAGAGTTTTAGTACCTCAAATGGAGTAGTAAGGGAGGACAATCCATTTGAAATTGTTTTCCTTATGCGGACATCGTGCCACTTTACAGTTAAATACGACAGCTGGTACAGGAAGGCGAGCATTTAGCCAACCATCTGGCAAAAACACATTAAACTAAATACCGCTATATTCTACGTGACCAGAAACCCATACACGTCACTATAATACCAGCAGTCAAAACGCGAATAAATAACCGCAGTATAAATCCTGTATCCAGAGATAACAGAGAACAGCATGGTACTGTCACCGGTAGGAAACGGTTGCAGACGCTGCACCTTAATATGAGAGCTCGATGACCTCCAATTGGAAGCAGGTGTGACTTGGATTGGGATATTGCACTGCGCAGTCCCTGGGCTCGAATCCAAATGACTAGCAGGACGTCGATAGTTGGAACTCCGAATTGCGATGCTTGCTGAATGGTAGGAAAATGTTTGAAGTGAAGAGAAGGGAAACGATGCCGGAAGATATCTCAGTTTTATTATCTGCTGTATCAAATTGTCCTCATAAACCCCTTAGCTACACATATTTTAGTTTATCTAAAGGTGTAATTTGAAACACATTAAAAGGAATCATTTGATAAACGCAGCTCTTAACGAAAAACATCTGTCAAACATGTGAATACTCCAGAGAAACAATACTTTGCCAGGAAAAAATGAACATACCTTATTAAAATGAAATTGAATACTGCTGACAATTAAAATTGCAATACGCAGTGCATGTTGATAATAACCATGGGGAAATTGTCTCCATCTTCTCGTTAGGTTGTTTGAAGGGGATAGTTGGGATCCTTTACGTCTGTGTGTTCGTCCTATACTGTTCCATTAATCTCATATTTGTTTCGCTATAGATGCATTTCTTCGAACACGAGCACCAATTCTTATTCTTAGAATTACATCTCGCAATCTCAGTATGCCACAATTTCCCCTTGAACAGACCTCTGCTGGTATTGCTGTCGTATTTTCGACGAGTCTTCTTTCTGAAAAAAATTAGGGCGAGTTTTAACGCGTCTCTTATGGACGTTACAATTTTAATGGCTAACAGTGTATACTTTATATGAAATCATTTTATAACAATACATTTTGCTCTAGCGATAATTTTTAGCAAATACAAATATATTATAGAAATGCATTTAGAGCTTGCAAATTGTAAAAGGTGCTTGACCACTTAGGTAGCCACAAATCTATCTACTTGTTCCTGTCTTCCATGCATCAAGCTTATGGCATTTTATGGCTACATTTGTTGACCTTACCAATTTATGGGAATATCTCACATCCTTCATTCTATGTGCTATGTAATTGCTTATGTTTATCCCAGTTCTTCCTACAGTTCCAAATTGTGTATGTATATATATATATATATATATATATATATATATATAACTTAATAGATTATATTTATAATCTATTATTCTATCATAAAGGAGTCCCTTTTCTAACATTGTGTTCTTTTGAAATAACTGTACTGTCTACTATCTCTTCAACATGCGACATATTGTCATTGCCTACGATATTTTACTACCCGAAAAATATACATAATTATTATTATCACAATTGCTTCACTAGAATTGTAACTTTGACAAATTAGACACACGTAATAATTCACTAAATCACATTTACATTATTTATACTATTCCAGATTATCAAATTGAATTAAAAGTATTACATACCGCACATGTTCTGGAACTGATTCCGTCTTGGGAGATGTGACTATCAGACCTACTTGGTAGTCTCGAACTAAACCGTTTCCCACATATGGTTTAGGTGGGAAGACTTCAAACCACCAATCAGGTTAAAACATAATAGTTTGTTTCTAGAACTTTATGAGTAGTGGATAACTAACTGCTACCTTTAAGTAACGAGGACTTTTCCCCAATGCTAACTCAATAAATTTCAACAACAAACGAAACTAAAATAAATAAAACATTTAAATATAAAATAAAATTCAAACTTAATTCCAAACAATGGGTTAAAATAATTAAAATAATTAAAATCGGGTTGAACGCCTCCCTTAAACTTTTTGTCCTAAACATGCCGCAACATTGATTCCAAAATTATGATACTTTTATCTTCTTGGTGTTGTTTTCTAAAACAAATTTCGATAGAAATATATTTCTTTTTATATGCAATACCTCTAATAGTTAAAAGGACATTTTTTTATATTTTTATAGACCTCCAATAAACCTTTTTTGTAAATAATTTCATGGGATAAATTTATACTTTCACCAGCTATGAAAAGTCATTTACTTCGAAAAAACCAAGTAATTTATAAGGATAAAAGAAAATATAAACAAACATTAGAATAGGTTGTGAACTTTTCTTCTACTTACAATTTCACGTGAAAAAAGAGTGGATAAGCTACCCTGAAGTGATAATACACCGTTGAATGAATGAATGAATAAATAAATAATGTTTAACGCCCGTTTATGCTACAGAGGCACCACAGGCGATGAACACTGATGATACATGAAATGAAATGATATTTTGGGAAAGGATTTATTTTTAAAGAAGGAATCGTTCCAGGCCTAAGTTTTAGGATACCTCCTCGGCATTTTCCATTAAGAGAACTGAGGAAAACCTGGAAAAAACCTCAAGTCAGGAAGGACGGTCCTGGGGGATTGGAACCTCAGACCTCCCGCTCACAAGTCCGCGCCTTAACGACCTCGGCCACCCATGGCGGTATACACTGTTGAGCATTAGACTTTTTCAAATGGCCCAACCGAGAATGTCGCTTTAATACACAATGTGAAAAAAATATTGGTAGGAAAAGAAAGGTTGTAGTTTTCTGAGGAAAACGCCAACCATAAGCAAAATTTTATAAAACGAGAAAATAGATGAAATATGCATTTAGTATCAATTGTTTATGAGTGGAAAATTAATAACAAAATTATGAAAAAAAATTTAACAGATGCGGTAAACTATTAATAGTTAATTTCACGGTATACGTTGTACAAAAAGTGCTGGAACTATATAATCTGTGGTACATTTTGTGGTCCTTGAAATACCGGACATGGAAGGTTTATTTTTTGAGAGCCCCCCCCCCCCAATGCAATCTTAGAACTCAAATCGTAGACTCTTAAGAACGTATAAGGCGGAAGATTTTTAGTTTACTCAAAGGAGTGCTATAAGTGGCTGTCGATTTTGCCATCAAGGCGTAAAACAGCTCCCCTGTTATAGATAAAACGAAAAGAAGCACTAAATAAATAAAACGATTAATATATTTTTCCTCCCCTATATAATCTTTTCTGTATAAAATACGAATAACATCTCGTCATCATTGAATGGTAGTAATAATTAAGATTGTGACTCCTATGATTATTAAATTTTGATTAAACTGATTACATATTTTAATAAAACCAATTATTGTAATTATAGCAGAGGAATAAGGACTTATTTATTATATTTCTCTTATTTATATTAAACTCTTTAAAAAGAAAATTTATTTTACATTAATTGTATTATAATGAATTATATCTATAAGATGTTTGAGCTCTATACAGAGATGAACGCAGTGCACAGTGTGCGGAATCAAGCTTAACTTTGCTCAACCGATACTCTTAAGAATGAAACTGTTTTAGAACGGGCGTTTGAGGGTTACGCTGAGTTAGAAAACTGTCCTACGGATAGCAGAATGTAGAATTGCCCATTTTTCATACAAGTTTGTGAAAATTTTAACATTTACAAAGTTGGTATTGATTGTGTTATTCAGTACGGTGAAAAGAAAACTGGCTTTCCGTTCAATTCCCTCGGCTAGACTACAGAAGCTGAGTTGTTGACTTTAAGTTGGTAGTGGATAACCGCAGCGGAAGCGAGTACAAGCGCTGTGGTCTCTCTCATTTATTTCTCTTCGACTCTTCCACTAATAAACCAAACATGAGTTTGTTTCCTTTACCTCCACTGTTGAGAGAAGTTTCAAATCGAAGCTGCTTTGGTGTTATATCGCTTTGCTCTGCCCTTTAGTTCTACTCCATGTAGTTTTTACAAGTTTATCGCATACAGACTTCGAGAATGAGGTTGGTTGGCAGTGTGAGAAGGAAACTTTACCATATCGAAATAGCAACATCACCAACCACTAGAAATAGCAGAAAGTTAAAGCATTTGTTTTTATTTATTTTTTCTTGCTTCATTCCTAAAATACGGGAATAGCGAATAGCGAATAAAATGAGGGGACTAGTCTAGTTCAGTGGTTAATTCGGGAGATGGCACTGCCTCTGTTATGAAGTAATGATATGAGAATACAAGGAATTGTAAGCCAAGCCGGAATGGATTATAACCGACGAACTCAGTGCCTGGAAATTACAATCAAGTAAAATAACTATTAAAAAATAAACAGTCTAAGAGAAACGCAATGACAGAACGATTTAGAAAGGTAATTCAAACTATTAAACTTACAATCTGTTGATTTCTTGTTAAATGTTAATCCTTCTAGCAGAAAGTAAGTTGGAATAGACTGTACTAGCGGTGTCCAAACGTGCACGGTGTTACCCTCGATGCGTTTACCCATCACCAGTGATGATTGTTGTAGACTTTGACAATGTCATCTTCAAGTTGGGAGGTTGAGCGGTCTCCCAACTGAAGATCAATTTTCAATAAGTATTATGTCTCCTGTTGTAGTTTTGAAATTCATTTTAATAGTTACTACGGCAATTAAGTTTGTTAGCTATGTTAATTGTTAGTCTCTACATTTGACTATGCTAATTTAAAACACATAATTATTAAACAGAACCGCGCTTTCCAGGTAAAGTCAGGTCACAAAACCTTATAGTTGAAAGCACTAAACTCTTTGTTTATAATGTTGAGAATGTTATAAAGTTACATGTAGAATTGCGGAACTTTAGGGAAAAAAATGTCTTTTGTCGAGGCGGATTAATCATAGTGCATGCCGCAGCTTAATGAACAGGTTTAAATTTGTAAGGCTTTCACACAATACTGTAATGAAATGAATTTAAAACTTGGGATGGGATCTGGAGAAACATTTCAAGAAGCTTGTGTTATTCTTATTTTGGATGAAAAATTAGACTGAATTGATAACCCTTAACTGCCTATACTTTGAAAGGTATAGACAGTGAATTAAATATTATGCAAGAACTTCTAAAAATAGCTTCCCTTATAACTAAAACTCACGCAAAAAACTTATTCAAAGCTCTCCATAGCATTGCAAACAAATTTGATTGTCTAATAAATGAACTAAGAGGCTGTTCATACCTTTTTTTTACAACATACTTTGTGCATTCTCTATGATTTTTCTCAAAGTAATCACCGTTAGATGCAATGCACCTTCAGCCAATCTTCAAAGAAATATTAGGGGGGAAAAAAGTACATTCTTCAGAAATGTCTCTGCAGCCTTCACCACTGCCTCTGATGATGGAAATAAATCCCATGAAGATGTTTCTTTATTTGGGGGAAAAATAAAAAGTCAACGGGCCTAAATCTGAATTAGAGGGAGGACACACATCAAATTGACCTTTGTGAGTTATTGAGTAACATTTGCATTATCGTGGTGCAGCATCCAAATTATTGCACGGAAATGTGGCCTTTTGCAAGGATGTGATTGCCCTTGCAAAATTTTCAGGGTACCTAGGTACGACATGCTGGTAAACCATTCCTTTAATATAGGGGAAGGAGAGAGAGACGATAATAACTTTCCCAGTAGAAGCAACTAATTTGACTTATGTTGGTTTACTTGACGAACGAGATTTCCACACAGACCTTTGCTGTTTACTCTAAGGATGGAAATGATGTAGCCAAGTTTCATCAGCAGTGATTACCTTCGAAAGAAACTCCACATCTTCCTGTAACATCGTCTTCAACTGCACGCGAACGTCTTTTGTTGGAAATCAGAACTTTTGCAACCCATCATGCACAAACACACCTCAAGTGCTTTTAATTTACCAACGCAAGGGTGGCACCCAGTGCAGTTTTCAGGTTTTCAGTAATGTTATTCGTCGATAATCTCTCAAAAGACAACAACGGCGTTAATCTTTTCTTTCATTACAACAGAAACATTTTAAACCATCTTCGATTTATCTATAGGGAAAAACAAACTCACCATAGGCTTACTGTAACGTTGTATTTCGCCTCAACTGAAGATTTGTCTAGACGAAAACAGAATTTTTGAAGTGTATTGTTCGTCGCGCGTCTTCTACATTTATTTATAAACAATAAGCACGTATGGATAGGTGGTTCTTCCGCACTCGGTGGACTGCAATTTCGGTTTTTCTCCTCTGCTGGCAACATTGGGAATCGCTGGGCTATGTAGTAAGGAGTAGGTGTGTCTTTATTGTATGAAACTCTATATACACAAATTTTATTCATGGTTCTTAGACCGTACATTCTTAAGTATGATGCACAATTAGAAAGAGGAACAAACAATAATACAATATTAAACAAATGACTTTTTAAAAATGGGAATAACGATATTTGTAGATATATGAATGAAAAATTACATATTCTTTATAATTACACTAGTTATTGCGTTTTAACTATAAAATAAATTATTTCTAACCACGCACACTTTGGAAAAAACTCATTCAAACTATTAGTGTGGTTTGAAAACATGTCCCAGCATGCTACTAGACCTCTTTTTGACTTAAAAATATTTTCTGGAAATACCAATTTTCTGAGGTGTTCCTAATGCGTACATTCTGCCAGAGTGTATACCCATTCCTCATTCCCTCCACAAAATGGGCAGATTCTCAAAGGAGAGCTAACCCTTAATTTTTTAACCTTCCAACCTTCCAGTCTAAACCAGGCTATTCCTGCTCTTGCTTTTCTCCCTATATACCTCTTTGCTCCAGGTTAATTTAATTTCATTGAAAGGTTCAAGGAGGCTTTCATTACATTCTGACTCGATTTCCTACCCGCTGATGGCCTCTAGCCTTGTTTTGACCTTCTTCCATAGGTTGTTATTATTTGTATAGCCCCTTGCCATATTGAACCCAGCCCAATTCTCTGAGTCCTCTCTCCACCCCTGCAGTCCTAAACGTGGTGTTTTATATTTCAGTTGACTTACCTTTGCCGAAACAATTTAGATCATTTAGAATAGCTTCCGTACAAATTTGGTGTACATTGAATATTTCAGTTTTATTCTAATCTGTTTAGTGGAAAAATAAAATATTAAAAACTTGCACTGGATCTAATATAAAATAGTTAGAAAACATGTTCATAACGTGTCATTCACAACAGCACACTTTATTAGTTCAATAACAATAGCACTTAAACTATCTAGACAGTTATAAAATTGTTTACTTATAAATTATGTTGACTAGATAGTTTTTTAAATTAATTGCACTATTTGACTAAATATAAGCAATATACCTCTTGAAGGATGAGCAAGTATCTAATGTATTTACTGTTATCTATGATGGAGGTTACGGTTGTAGTAGAAATTTATTACAAGGAGTTTCCTTGATACTTAAGCAGTTTTTGTAGTAAGTTGTTTGACAGTGGCAGCTTGTCAGTAATAAAATGGTTAACTATGAAACTATATATTTCCAATAATGTGTTTATAGAACATTTTGTAATATTTTATAGATACAAGTACGCCCCTAAATTATTGATACTGATTTAAATGTACTGATTAGATTTATACCACTGTGTTTAACGAAATTTATGGTTTCCCAATGTTAACCTATGTACAATATTATGTAAGACATAAGTGCCTACAAAAATGTAAGGAATTTGCTCTAGATTTTTTGTCGAGTACCAGCTTTTGCTAGTACATAAGATCTTCATCAGAAAAATTGTAATTGTGCTCTAAAATTGAATAATTTTGGTTAAATTAAGTCCCTAATTATGCAGTTTATTAATTTATATTTTTTCTTAATGTTTTTATTCACATTAAATACAGAACATGAATGAGCTAGGGTAATATAGAAACCATTATCCTTTAGAGTATTGTGGTCTCTAAGTAATTAGCACATGAGCATATTTGACTCTATATGTAGAATCTTATTATATAGACATTGAAACTTAAGTGAACAGTCACTGGTCATAATCGGCATTGTGACAACGAGGAGCTTGCAGCTGCATACGGTCAACATCTGCATTTAACATTATTGATATGTTAGTGAGTGTTGCATGCACCAAGCGTCCATTTTATTCGCTGGTTTGCTTTTAACACTTCATGTCATTTGCAGCTGCACATGACGCATATTCATGGGCCCTTCAAATGTTGTATTGTGCACCAAACCAAAAAGCATTTGCCGACAGGGAGATGTAACAAAATCACACCACGAGATACATAATTTGAACTTTTGGAGGGGAAAGAGGGATAGATCAAACCTTAAACGTAAGATCAAGTTTCACGTATCATTCCTCTTAACTGTCTTAGGTTAAACGCGTGTGTATGACTAGGAAGTGTAGGGTAGTAAGTAGCCTGCTGAACTGGTCATTGCATATCTGCCAACTTTAAACTTGACTATTGAATTATTTCTTTTAGAAATTTTAAGACGTATATAATGCATCAAAGAGCAAAATAGGTAAATACACTCATAAAAAGACACTAAACTGAACGCGCATATTAAAATATCAAGTCATACTTAAAGATAATAAGCTCTAAAATTGGGAGAAAAAATTAATGTATTACAGTGTATCACTTGCAAAATGATGCGTTTCATTTCTCGTTCCAAAGGGAAAATAATATTTTAAAAATAAATCTTAAATATGCATTCTGTAGTTTGTTAAAAAATATATCGCTTTCAATTCTTATTTAAGAGACAGCATTTAAATTCATTGTTAAAGCAGGATATTTTACAGTATGATTGTGCTCTGACATTCATTTGACAGCTATTTGATTGATTATTATATGACAAGTGAGGCAGAAAAATTAAATAAAAACTTTTTTAAGTTTTCAACTTTGCAGATTTATGATTTCAAAGCTTTAAGTATAATATTACAAGTGTTTTATAAGTATTTAAATTATGTTTTCCTAAGGTATGTTAAAGTTGATTTCCTTTTTAACATAACTTGTTTTTATTACAAATTGAAATATATTTTATATATGTATTATATGTTAGTATTGTTCTCTAAATTATACTGGTGTTTACACTGCTACAAACTGCATATTATTCTTCCTTATTGAAAAATGTAGTGTCAATGGCCATAGTCAAACTGTCAAAGTTAAAACTAGTTTTGCCATCAACTGGTGGGTGTTGAATTCGGGTCATTTAATTATTTTACCTGTTACGTGATGCACATAAAAATTGAATAATTCCGTGATGTTAATTATCACGTACTGTGCAACTGGCCCTTTCTCGTGGCTGCGATTTGCAATACTGAAGAAAAAATTAAACGAAGTTAAATTATAATATTATAACAAATACTCCCCAAAAATGTGACCACCTATCTAAATTATGAATGTACAATATGTAAAAGTATGCTTATAATTCGAAAGTATTTTACTCGACTGAATTCCTCTTGAAGGTTAAATTATTTGCACAATGATTGTTTAATTCACTGACACCACCAAACCAAACGTAACTACATATTCTTATGTGATCAGTATTGAAATAATATAATATAATATAATAAATGTAAAACGATAACTTTTCATATAAGAATAATAAAAATAGTCATAGGCGACAGTAATATGGAGGATAGTTTAGTGTTAAGAGTAAAATCTAGTAATCAACTGAAAGAACCTAAAAGATAATTACACAATTTAATAGCCGTTTATTGAAACGCTAGCAGAAACGATCTTACCATCAAAAGTAACCTGTGGGGATTTCAAAAATTGCCATATGAGCGTACTTTCAAACATGACTACTGTTTCCGAGGATACAGTAAATGCTGTACAATATGCGAAGTTTATAACTCACAATATATTTCCACTGTTACTCCCGCTCCCGGATTTGACAGAATAAAAAGGAAAACTTCATTTTATGCATTATAATGCGATTGAATGTTTAAACCACCTGTTGAATTGTTGAATATTAATTGCCTTATTTGTATTTTATACAGAACATTTAAACTACATCTTTAAATTTTGATTTTTGTTTCTTTCAAATTGATATTTAAATTTTATTTTTATTCATATTTAATGTAATTCAAATTACATTATCGTAATTTCCCTGCCTGTTTCAATCAAACTTACAATTTGTGGGGCAGTTTGGATATTTAATGCGATAGTTTGAATTGCATTAAAAATAGTGCAAGTAGTTAAACCATTACAAAATATTAAGAGTATGTGCTTTATTGGCCCTTTATTAGCTCAAACTATTTTACTAACTGGAATAAAGTTTCATAACATTTGTGAACACGAAACAAAGAACATAAATAAACCTTGAAAGTTTTCACAAAATTTAACATCTATGAAATAAAACTTAACTTACAAACAAAGCACTTTTTTGCACAGCTAGCAACAACTTACTGAAAATACGATATTTTTAAATAGATTATGTTGTTATATCATTTTATAGGCAAATACAAAAAATTGTAAACGGATAATGAAAATAAAAATATTTCCGAAAAGTCAACATACACATATTTTTATTACTTTGGAAATATTTATATAAAATTATTAATTTAAAATCCTATTTTTCTTTGAAATTTAAAACATAATGTGCAGGAATACAGGAAAAATATATTTAGGTATTTAAATAATTTTGTTCAGTTATTCCCTTTCCACTACAGTTGAACGAGGTCGTTTAGGCGCGGACTCGCGAGCGGGAGGTCTGGCGCCAGGAAAGTCTTTCCTGACTGAGGTTTTTCCCAGGTTTTCCTCACTCCTCATAAATGGCAAATGCTTGGGAGGTACCCTAAATTTAGGCCTGGAACGTTTC
Organism: Metallyticus violacea; assembly: GCA_030762175.1. Classification (NCBI taxonomy): domain Eukaryota; kingdom Metazoa; phylum Arthropoda; class Insecta; order Mantodea; family Metallyticidae; genus Metallyticus; species Metallyticus violacea. Next base: position 50,353,425 of record CM060832.1, on the reverse strand, counting down.
CTTCCTTAAAAATAAATCATTTCGCAATATATAATTTTATCTCGTATGTCATCAGTGTCCATCGCCTGTGGTATCCCTGTAGTAAAAACGGACGTTAAACCCATTCAATATTATTATTATTATTATTATTATTATTATTATTATTATTATTTCATTCCTTAATTCTGAATGAAACCATAAAAAAGGAATTGTTCACCGAGACATTATGATAATAAACATATATAGCATTTTATTCGGAAATATTGAACCGAAGTATAGGCGAGAATACTCTCCTGTTAGAACAATACGCAATGTGGAGAAACATGGCAAGCCTGTGGTTGTTGGTAGTTAAATACTGGAGGGATATGGCATTAAATCCAAAATTTAAAAAAAAAATTCAAAAAGATATCATCTAAAATGACTGACGTTCTTGTGCAAGAAGGGATAAGTATTTGTTAAGACAACATATAATGCAGTTCTTATAAGCCGGAATTAAGCAATACAAAGAAAAAATCATTTTAATGAAGAACATAGTGCTGACATAAAGCATTAAAGTTCTCTTTTTTTTTTTTTTTTTCAAAAAACTCATTTTATCCCCCTTTTACTCAAGTAGGTGCTAAAGTTAGCTAATTTTCAACCATACCAAGAAATTTAGCGGATGCTCGAATTGAAAAACCTCCCGAAATATCTTTTCCCGTGTGTATTCCACTGAATTATTAAAAATTGGATTGGAATTGGAATAAATTGGAATAAACTGCAATTTGCAATTATTTAGAAGTAAATCCAAATACCCTACATTTCCAACAGTTTTATTCTGTCTGAAAGATATTTTAAAACTGGTTATGTATTGAAGGACAACGCTCTATAGAACTACTTGTATTACGATCTATGATATTTTGTTTCCTCTTTTTTACCTTCACTTTCCTATTCGCTATAAGATATTAAAAAGCTCTGCAGCTGCCACAATACATGTTACCGTTACGGGTGGCCGAGGTCATTCAGGTGCGGACTCCTAAGCGTGAGGTCTGGAGCTGGAATTCCGTCAGGACCGTCCTTTCTGACTGAGGTTTTTTCCAGGTTTTCCTCAGTCCTCATAAGTGACAAATGCCGGGGAGGTACCTTAAACTTAGGCCTGGAACGTTTCCTTCTTTTAAAAAAAAATCCTTTCCGAATTTATCATTTCATGTCCACCGCCTGTGGTGCTTCAGTAGTAAAAACGGGCGTTAAACAATATAAAAAAATACATGTCACACCTTCAATAAGGATCTTACAGATTCATAGCTTCTATATTCCACTGAAGCTTAGAATCCTTTTTATACTTTTTATAGTGTCTCTCCACCGGAAATAGCGACGAAGATACTTTTAGAACGATAGATAAACGGTAAGGATACCAAAATTGGCCCACAGAACGCTATTCGAGTTCCTGCAATATACTATTTGCTATAGTAATATATGCTTGAAATTCTTACATAACTATGCTTCCGTATGAAAGAAATAAAGATTCTGCGTAAACCAATAAAGTGGCAAAGTGATAAAAACGAAGACTCTGTATCAGAAAAACTGGTAAAAAGCTTAGGTTCTAATTTTAATTTTCTTCGATGACATCGTAATTCATTTAACAATAAATGCGGAATTAAATTGTACATTTATAGAATAAATTCTTTTGAGACACAAGATTTGACGTGTCTGCGATTTTTCTGAAATCTTTCACGTACCTGCAAAATAAATTATGCGTCACTTTTGAAAAACCCTCTAAAACGATACAATTTTACGTAGGCACATACACCATTTTCTATATACCCAACAGCGCGCTTGGAATCATTAAAATAGATGCATAACCGCACTTACTTTCTTGTATGAAATAAAATTCCCAACATGGCGTCATCAGTTTTCTCTATGGTTACAAAAAATATTTAAAACTATTAAATTTATCCACTGTTCAAGTTACCACAATGTAGTCTAATAGTGAAAGTTAAAACAATCAATTTTTCAGTATAAAAATGCACATTACAGGTACCTAAGGAGTGAAATACTCGAATAGACATTTTAGAGTAACTGCATGCATTTTCCTGCAATGTAGGAGTAGTTTAATTTTTTGTATTAATGTTTAAGAAATAAAATAAACTTTTACCTAACACTTCAGGTCAGCTGGTTACAGATTCAAAGGCTCAACGGTGCATTCCCGTACTTCTAGTAAAATTACCCAAAAGGGTTAAATCTGAAGCGTGGATCTTCCAAACTCGTGATATCAAATAGCGGAACTTGGTTCAGTTAACCAAGATTAAGGTTTGATATCACATCGTATTGATCATGAAACCCTTCAGCACATAATTTTCTGTAGCCAAGTTAGTATGGGCTAGGGTTGCCAATTTCTCAATACAAAATAAATTGCCGATAGTGGAATTCGATGAGGAAACATGTTTGTTTAAATTAAAAGCACTATACTTGTATTATTGAAACCAAATTAATATTGGTTTAACTTTTAAGAAAATGTGTATTTTTCATTTAGACATACATACATATATATAAGCACATCACAGATTTTAATGAATCAAAGCTATCAAGTTTTATGTTTATTGCTCTTTCTAACCACACTTAAAAGAATTGTTGGAAACAATACTGTCATAAAACTCTTGCATGTTTATAGTAATTGAAATGAGTCAACAACTAATTTTTTATTAATTTTACTGAACTATTGTTGAATGAAAACCCATTTGATAAGAAATTTACCAAAACATTTTAAACTGTTTTCTTAACAATCAAGTCAATAACCGAACCTCCCGGTTTTAGTAATTGATATAATTAATGATTTTTCCTGAAAAAAGATTTTAATCTCGGCAATAAAGTTTCTTATAATTATTTATGAGTACATAACATCAATATATAAGCATTATCATCTGCATTTGATAAACAAAATTACCATCACTTTACGGCAAGATGTTAGTGTTAGATCAGTAGTTGATTAATGTTGCTTCATCGTACAGGGAAACAAGACGATATACTGTTTTAAAACCTCAAGCTATCAACATGAACCATTGTGAAAGATGTAAATATACACCATTTTTTTCTGATTTTCAATTTAAATGTTTAAAATGATCGTAAATACTAACCTAAAGAGGAAAAAAAAAAAAAAGAAAATTTTGATATTTTTGTACCCTGCACGGAAAAAAAAAAAAGAAAAATTAGGTACTATTCTTTAAAAAACATTTCTGGGCTTAACTTGGTTCGCATACTAATAGAGAGCAACAGCAACATCTGAATATGTGGTTAAAACTTTGATTTCTATGTATCAATATTAAACAGTAACTCATGTTGATGTTAATTCATTGTTTGGCAGTTGTTAAAACACAAATATTTCAAGTGACAATGAAAAATGAACAAAACTTGAAGCTGTCCCTGACTCCCCATCAATTACAGAGTAATTGAGATATTAAATATTTGTAATTTTAAACCAACGATTCTGTGATTTCTTTCAGGTATGTTGTGCTTTCTGTGTATAGCGTAACGTGTGCTCTGCCAAAATTTTTCCAACAAATAGGAATGGGTTTTGATGATGTGAGCATTGATATATGAGCATGGTGAAAACAAAACCGCCGGGAATATTTCGCGTCGTTTTAAGGGGGAGAGTGTCTGTTTTTATAGAGTATATAACGAATAGATTTTGTCTCAAAGTGTGCAGTCTCAAAATTCTCCTGGCCAAGATAATGCAACTGCGTCGCCCGGGCTGTTGGAAGAAGAAGACCTAAGTCCGAGGTACAAAATCCGACATCAACGAGGCTGGACAATCAATCTACGCGTGAGCTACATATAGCACCACTGTGTTGCATTAGCTACCATTGAAGTAGCCCTTTATTCATATTAGGCACAATTTGGGTGAACGCAATCAAATTTACATGTTTGCTAACCTTGCCAGTGATCCAGCGTTAGATGTGAGCTCATCTGATTATTCATGTTTGGGAGAATAAACCACTAAATCACGAGGATTTTTTTTTAATCAGTGCATTCAATATAAAATCCCATTCACTCAGCCTTGGCTAGCTTACAGCTGGCAGAAATCAGCGGAAAGCCCTAGAGGGAGAGTCTTATGAAAACAGAGTTGGCGGTCTGCAGCAGCCGTGGCGAAATCTGCATTCGGCGAGCTTAAATTAATTAACGCAGCTATCATACAGCCCAATTCCCATCCCCACCACATCATTGTTTCAAACTGGCACCAACACATGGGGCTTGATATAACAAACGTCATCACACGAGACGTTATTCCTGCGTCGCCTCTCATATCCTCCTTCAGACTGGAATTGGTGGGGTGATTTATTTTTTTTTTCTGGAAGGGAAGACAGCGAAGGAAAACCAGAGACGATTTTACCTACATTGGATGATATGCCCCTTCTGTAAAACTGTTGGATTTTGTGAGTAAGCGTGACAGAACAAGTATCGAAGACGCACCACGCCCTGGAGCTCCAAAATCAGATGTGAGGCCAGATATAAAGTCCATTATGTTGTTAGGCTGAGAGACGAGTGAAAATACGCGAGTTAGCAGAGGCCGCGGGCATCTCAACTGAGCGGGTTCATTTTATTTTGTATAATGAGTACACATAAAACTCTTTGCGTAAGATGGGTGCCATGTTTGCTCACTCCGGAGCAAAAACGAAATCGCACGTGAACATCGATCGACTGTTTAGAAATGTGCCATTCTGTTACTGGATTCATCATTGGAAACAAAACCACAGCCTAAATAATGGACCGCATCAGTTCCGAAAAAGAGGAAATGCGCTCCTTCCGCTAGTAAGGTGATGGCTTTTTTTTGGGGGGGGGGCGCGAAAGGAATTTCCTCGATTAATTGCTTGGAGAAGGGGAAAACCATTACTGGAGAATACTGTGTGTCACTTTTAGGTAGATTGAAGACTGCGCTCATGGAAAAACATAATTGAAAGGTTTCGTTTCAACATGACAATGCCCCGGTGGTTTCAAACAGAGCTGCACAAGATAAGTTGACCGCATTACTATTTGAAATTATTTTGTATCCACTCTATTCCTCTATCTCATTCCTGACTAAAATTTTAGTATAATGAAGAGGTCATATTGGAGGTAAACGAGTCTTTTGAGAGTTTCGATGAAACTCTTCTACGAAGGAAGCGTAAACCTGAAGGAACGTTGAAGCAAGCGTGTGGAATTTCGAGAGGACTTTGTCGAAAAATAAAGTAGAACTTATTTTCTTTAACATCAAACAGCTACTTTTCAAAGCACCCTGTAATTAAAACATCTAGCCTTTTATCTGCTTTAAATAATTTAGTGAGCTAACCTCAATTTGTTTGAAGTAGTAGTTGCCATAGCATTTCACTAGATCTCATTGTGTTTAATTATTTTTAATTATTTAATACGTGCATGTAACATTGGATATTACGTTAGAAGAAATGAAAAAGCTGCATGCGTGTGCAGATAGTAAACGTAAAAATTACGAAGCTCAATATACAGTAGCCCGTTGAATTTGGCGAGTACAGAAGAATGATCTACTGCCGTGCGTGCGCGTTTATTCCCGTTGTAATTAAAATTTTCCTTATTGGTTGTGAAGATATTGCTAAAAATATTATTTCTAAACTTTTTTTATTTTTTAAAAAATACCTGACTTTTTCAATGTTGTATTCGTTTTTTGGGTACTTAACCACATCATATTGCAATTTTTAAAGAGATTATCATATTTGACATCTCTTTCCCCTTTCCCAATTAGGTAAACTCTTGGTAGAAGGTTGGTTGCCTTGGGGCGTCTAACTACTCTTGTTTCGTGTATGTACGCATCGCTGTTCGGCGAGGAGATTTCTCGAAAATAGGTGCTACAGCTGTAGATAACAGAAACATTTTAATTAATTGCATGGAATCCGAAGCTCTGTTTGCGAACGACATTGTTTGAGCATTTTCTCCATTTATAATTAATGGGTTTTCGAGAAGCGTTGTATTTACACTGTATATTAATATGTATTAGTTTCAGTTATACGGATGAAAGGACATTCAATCAATAAACACGGAATTCGATCGCCTCATGGTCCGGTGTCAGCGAATACAACTTCAAGGGCTCTGGGTTTGATCTCGGCGTACCTCGGCGTTTTTCTGTAACGGAATCTACCCTGCTTTGTGGAAATTGTGATTAAGGAATCGCGTTTGAAGAGCCAAGGTTCAGGTTGTCTGAAGTGTCGTTAAACTGTGACCCCTTTGTACCAACAGTCGATTCATGTCTTGATTTTTTGAAGTTGTTATATTCCAGGTATGTACATGCAAAATTAATTGTTTAACATTCAAAAGGAAAAACCTTCGGATTCGAAAAAACTAAACCTCCCCTAAGTTCAATTATAATTAATTTGCTTTCCTCTAAATTCAGTGGTGATATTCATATTTCTGAAGATCTCTGATGATAAACTTCCCTTCGGAACATCAGGTAAAATCATCTGCATAAACTCGATTGAAATAACAAAAGGCGAGCGAAGAGTGATTAAACGGAGCCCTCTACTGAGCAAGTATGTGGCATTGATTTCTCTTTTAGTTCAAAGTATTTCTTGTATTTACTTTGTCGCTTGATAGTTCAACTTAATTAGCGATACTTTTGGTAATTTCACTCTTGTAAGGAATATAAAAGACATAATATATTGACAGGAAAGAGGGGCGGTTATCCAACTGACTATATGACCTAACGGATAAGGTGACATTCGTATACTGTGGTTTCGAAAATAGAGGTTTGGGTCGTGCGGATTAGGTTATTTAATTGTATTATACTTTTATGATAAATTATATTGAATCTGTCTCTAGCTCGCCGTCGATTACAGAGTAATTGAATTAATTAATATTTGTAATTTTAGGATTATCAACTCGGTAATTATGTGTCAATATTTTGTGCATGTTCTTGCAGTGGGGAAACTTTAATGACATAACTCGTATATATAGAATTATTATTGTATAGTGTTTAAATGCGTTCATAATGTGTAATTCTTGGTAATATTTAAGAGATAACATGTAATAATATAGCAAGGTAATGAAAAACTCACGTCTTTCTCCGAGCACAATAAAACTTGGCAAAAGTCAGACAATGCAAGTTAATCCCTTTTGGTATGCAGCTAGGGTTAGAAATGCCCCCACCTCAGGAGAGACACCGGCCTGTTCGGTGGCAAAGTCACAGGTGTCCAAGTAGAGTCGACAGTAACGAATGAAATCTGTTTAAATGTATCTTATTGACGAATAACGCAGCATTTAGCTAGACCATAATTGTCCAGCGAATAGAAATGGAATTCAGTGAGTTAAGCACTGACCTATGAGAAACGCTAATACGAAACTGACGGGAATATTTCGCGCCCATGTCCGTGGATAGCGTCATTTTGTATTGAGTTTAAAAGGGATAGATTTTGCTCGAAAGCCTGGCAGTCTCAGAATTTATCGAGCCCAGATTTGTGTGATTGCCGTCGTCCGGGGATCAGTGAAAGAGCGGCCTAAATACCAGGTATCAATTCCGGCAATAACGAGGTTTGACTATCAATCACCACGCGAGATATCGATACAATATTACTGGACTGCATTAAGAATACCGTAGAAATAACGATCCCTTCGTATTCATCAGCATTTAGTGAGAGCAATACGTGAATTGGCTAAATATTCATATTCTGGACAATAAACAACTTCAGAAACTAAACAAGAAAGGGTTATTTATCTTCACCTTTCGCATCCGAACCCCGTTCACCCAATCCTGGCTAGCCAAAGAGCGAGGTGGTCTGCAGCAGCCGTGGCGAAACCTACGATCAGCTACCATACAGCCCAATTCCCTCCCCCGCCACATATCTGTTTCAATATAATTACAAATAAATATAATGAGTGAGTCTCGAACTCAATAATGGCACCCTTTTCTTGACTCCAGTATTCACGAAAACAATATGTAGTGTATTTTCAACTAGAAAGTTCAATAGTCGCTGGCATACTGGTTCTTCAGAAACTTAATGTCATAACTTTAATATTCGAGAAGATGGACCATTGCTTAACTGTCTCAAATTACTTGTCTAATATCCCTCTGCAATATCACAAAATTTGCGGTGTAAGTCGTTTAAAATTAAATTCATACAACTTAAATTTCAAGAAGTTAATGGGCTAAGACAATTTTAAATATTAATTTCATCTCCTAGAAAAATAAAAAAATGAAGTGTGCATTGTGTATATTAAAATATCAAGGACTGGCTGTAGACGTTATGCCCTTCCGTTTCATATCATATTGCAATGAAACATTATGTGTCACTTTAGTTGTTAAGTTCTGATACTTATATATTTAATCCAACATTTATAATTTAATTTTAGCTAAATTTACTGAAATACAGCGTTACAGTAAAGCGATAAATGGAAAGTAAAACAGATGTAACATCAGATATTAAAGTCTGCAATAAGTTTGAAAAAAAATCATTAGAAAGCACTCTGGGACACTTAGAACAAGTTCATTTGTTCAGGTTTTTATGGCTTCAGCTTCATCTTTCACTAGAAGGAAATATATAAACATATTTAATACTCTTTTCACTGCTCTGAATAAGGATGTGGCATTGTTGTCGTAGCATTTAGATAACATATTTGTTTCCGAGATAGCTACTAAACATCTGCCATTCACTGCCTAGTGCTCAACAACGTTTTAATTCACTAGAGTCTGAATATTTAGAATATATCCCCTCGACAGATGTAAACGAGCGAAATGGCTGTACTTATTATCTGCATTATGAGCATTTCATCATTTCCTGCACATGGTGTTGGGATATTTACTGCAATTAACGTTAGCATTCATTGTTAACTATTGTAACAAATAATTTAATTCAAATGACAGGAAGAGTATTATGGTGTCTAATGTAATAATATGTTCGTTTAAATTTGTAAAAGCACAATATCATTTGCAGCAAAAGTGAACATGTTCCATGAAATAGTTATTTCAGTAAAAGGTTTCCAGTTATTGCATACTTGAAGTAACCAAAAAATTAACTATATTGTGTAGAGATTAGAGTGGTTAATGTTTTGCTAAATATTAAAAAATGGACAAATATTAATAATTAGAATACTAACTTCCTGAAAGACAAGAAGGACCAATACACATAATACACGACTGCCACTTTGTTAAGAAATGGAAAATAACACGTATAAATATGCTGTTTTATGAGTTCTTTGACTCGCGGTTTTACCACATTATTTCTATTGATTAAAAGTTAATAAGAGATTTAAATTACTGTCGAACAAGTCCTTCGGTGCAAGCTTATCATAAAAAATCCGGACTTAACAAAGAATAAAATACTTCAAAGTTTGCCGGATTTACTATGACTTAATATCTCCTCTTACAAATGCACAGTTCTTGTCCGAGAAAAGTTCGAACAACGAAACCATACAATAAATAGTACTTGGGTCTCTAGGAAGAAGACCCTGGTCATAATAATTTATTATTGAAGAGCCCAAAGTGTATGCATTCCACCCGAACGGAGTTCTCCTTGCGTATGTTCGAAGAAGTGAATTTGCTAACCTTATGGGTGGAATCCCTGATTTCACTAATATATAATTTGCTTGAGCCAATGGCCAACCAGTTTGCTCATCATAGTGTGCTGAAATGGCTACGTATAGAAAAGGAAGAAGAAAGGTAGTATAGTATATCGGAAAGAAAGAAATGCGCGCAAGAACGGCACACGTTTCTTGAAGACCTGTATAACTCTTAACTTGGGTTTGTTAAAAGTATAAAGACGCCAATTCCTTTGAACACGATAGCCATATTCTAGGTGAACCTCTGTCTATCCATCTGTTGGGAAATCGTCGGTCGAGGTATTCGCTAACATCCAACCAAAAATTAGAGAGTATTCCATTTTTATAAACGAAATTATATTCACAATGATATTCAAAACGTCCGAGTAAACTCCTGTTGCACCTTTGCACATGTTAAATCATGCAATCGAAGCATTGACAATTGCTACACTTTACTCACAAACATAAAGATAGTCTGAAATAAATTATAATAATAAAAATCAACGTTTCCAAGACTTTAAAGCTTTTTAGTGGTGTTTAACGCCTATTTTCACTACTGGGGCATCACATTTGGTGGACATTGGTAATATATGAAATGAAAATATATATTGGGAAGGGTGGTATTTGCCATTTATGAGAACTGAGGAAAACCTGAAAAAAACCTCACTCAAGAAGGACGTGGTTGGAATTGAACCCCAAACCTCCCGCTCACAAGTCCATGCGATAACGGCCTCGGCCATTCATGCCAGTTCATGGCTTTGTAATATAGTACTTTGAAATGGTTAGCAGCCATGTTGAAACAGAAAACCGATTTACTTACCGATATAAAAATGCATCGAAAATTTGTGCACTTTGTATGGTGAATAGCATTTAAGCAAAGTAAAGTAAATATTTTTGTTAGTACTTTAAATTAATTGGTGATAATATCATAAGCCACAATTTACTGATATCATGGTGGAGGTATTTACACATTAACTCCCTTCAATAAAATATTGAAGGTCACGAAATGAAAATACCTCTTCCAATGCAGGTTTGCTCCATTATGAAAGATACTTGAATCGAGTATTTTATTTATTTGTTTATTTCGACCGAGGTCATTAGCTTTCTCTTCCGTTCTACCAATCTAATAGTAGATTACAGTGACAATATGACAATATTGAAATATCAATGTAAGGAAAAAATAATAAAAATTACAATAATAATAATAATAATAATAATAATAATAATACAAGCACTATCAATGACAATTTGTACACATATCAACCTATGTATATCATAAAAGTAGAAATAAACATACTAGAAAAACATTTTAATAGCGTTTAACGCCCGTTATTACCAGAGGCGGTGGACATTGATGAAATTATAAATTGGGAAAGAATATTTAGAACGGCCGTGGTGGGAATCGAACCCCACTCCTCCCGCTCACAAGTCCGTACCTTAACGACCTTGGCCACCCGTAGCGGTCTACCAGTAAAGCATAAAAATGATAAATACTAACAACAGTATGAAGTAGATAGGATCATTTATGATGGTGATAATAATACATTGAAAATTATACAGCAGATAAAACAAATATGTATATTGTAACACAAGGAATCTAAATCTACGATAATCGATTGTTTCTAATAACGTTAAACAATTTCTTATGAATTGTTTCTAAAGGTTGGCAGTCTGTGACATAACGTGGCAATGGCAATGCAATCCAAAGATGGACGGTAGTTATGCTAAATACTGATGAACTGCAGTGATTATGGTAAATGATAATGAGTAAAGTGATGTTCGATGCAATGGCACGTGCCGAGTTTCAAAGTGTGTGTTTAGTTTATAAAATGAAGATAGATTTTGAAAACGAAAGGATAGATAAGATAGAGAAAATATATGGACAATTTTGAAAAGTAGTGTGAGACAATATTTCTTCTGTCTTAGCGAACCAACTCAGGATTTGGAGGGAGGGTGTTATATGTTCGAACGCAGATGTAACGTACGCACATTTATGAACACGCTTTAGTTTTTGCATTATGTTAGAGATTTTAGCAGAAATTCGCAGGAGTCGAAATGAGGCATCACCAGGGATTGCAACAAGATCTTTTCTAAGGTTTTGGGTAGGGTAGGTACACGTTAGAGAACTCATTTTTCTGCAGGTTTCAGTAACATTGTCTACCTTAATTCCAAGGTTTTCAGCAGAATCAATGAAAGCATTACAGTTTGTTTATACTGTGGGAGGACTATTGTCTGTCTGTGGTTCTTGGCAATCGCTAGTGTTCCAATATCATTTCCTACGATTTTAAGGGATTTAAGACCAAGGCCTCGATTACGCGTTTATGAATTAACTGGGTCAAGATCCTGGTTGATTTTCGTTATTGCGCCATGATTGTCTTTAGTTCTGGAGTGTATGTAAAGTTATAAGTCATCAGCGTAAATGTGGTATTTACTGTGGCAAACAGCACGAGAAATCCCATTGATATATAGTGTAAACAGTTAGGGACATAGAACACTACCCTGGGGAACTACTGCCTTCACGAGCCGCCATGAGGAAGAGAGATTCCCAGAAACAACTGCTGCCGTTCGCGAAGATAGAACAAGTCCTTCGGTGTAAGCATATAAAAAGTCTGACTTATCAAAGAATAAAAGACTTCAAAGTTTGGTTTGCCTTCTGAAAGAAGCATTACCTCCCATAACTAGGAGATAAAGAAAGGTTTCCTTTAACATACTCGTGTGTATACCTACACTGCATTGCAAGTCTTATTTACAATATCTTGAGTTAACAGGCGAATAGCAGAAGGAATTTGAATGGAGTTTTATTAGCTAAACTGTATAAGAACGATAGAAAGACACTTTTATCAAATAGAAAGCTAAGTTATGTTACAGTTCAGCTATAAACTCCCTTCAAATTCGTTCTACTATTACCAACTCGCAAAAGCAAGAAAAATTTTAAGTGTTTGACGAACAATATTAAAAAGTTATGACTTTCCTTATTCGCACCTTACAAAATCAACACCGGTAGCATGGAAACCTATGGGTTTGCCATAGTTCTTTCTCATTTCGTCCTTTCCCCGATTTGTTGACGTTTTATAGCATTCCCGTTCACACTTTTGTATCTTTTTCTCAATTGCGATATATAAGAGCCGAAGAATACTAACAAAAGCTATCTGTTCATGTTATAAGTAGTTTCCATATTACTTTAACAGCAAAAGTGGTCATCGGAAGAATTTAATTTTAAGGAAAGTACCTTGTATTGAATAAATAACAAAACTTTGGCAGTGCAAATAAATCTTTAAGCTTAAAAGTTTGAAGCTTGCTCGGCGTTGATTATTATTAATGACAGTTTCACGGAAAGTCGGCCGATTCGGTCATAATACACTGGAAAAGCCAAAAGAAGGTCCCCTAATCACGTTGGACCAAGACTTGGCAGACAATGGAATCTTCACTCCAATATTTTTTCTCGAGATTGTGATTAATAGGCATCTGAATTTGGAATAAAAGTAGCTTGCATTTGAATGTACTTAATTTGATATTAAGTACTTTCAAAACTCTTCAAGCTGTTTGAATAGATATATTCACTTTATGAAGTATTAGTAAACTATAAACTTTTGACTTAATATCTCGCCTGTATCGCGAATAAAGCCCAAATGCTACATAATCTTAAAAAAAATAAATATAAACATAAATATTGAATATCATTTTGTAACTATTTAACGAACTGGGGTCGGATTAAGGACGTAACTACAACACTAATGTAAAGAAAAATTTAACTATTATTACTAAAACAGAATCAAATTATGAAAATTCGAAAATTGGTATGCACAGAAAATACAAACATTATTCAAATAATTGTAAGCTATATTTATAAACAATAAATATTACTTACATAAATTATGAACGCCAACATAGATGGCTACCCCCGAACTGTCAGCGATACTTCCTCTGTCCTCAAGCTCTTAACAGACGTTTCTCAAAATTCGTTAAAGAATGTTATCTAATCCCTATGTTGCGCATGCGCAGATCCTAATTTTCTTTACGCAAGCTTTCCAAATGTCACTTCTACTTCTTACCGAACTTAATGCTACAATACACTTCCCCAAATCCCCCATGTACCACAATATGTACTTAAAATTTGCAAAATATGTAGATAAATGTGTTACCAAAAATCTAAGATTTATTAGATTGATTTTTCTACACTGGCAAGCAAGTAGAAAAGAAAAAATTACAGGTTAGCAATAAAAAATTCACCTTACCTCAATGTACGTATTATTTGGAGACGCAATTAACAATGAAGTATTTTCCCATGCTTTGTGCGGCCACAGAATGCCTTCTGTCTGTCAGAATGTTCTTATAAATGGGAAACGACCTCTTCCCTCGAAGTGGAACTTATGAGATGCTGCCCCCCCAATTAAAACATTACTGAAATTAGTTAGTCAACTGCATATGTTATAAATATTATTACAATTAACGTGTACAGTTTATATGTATTCATATTTATAGTTAAGTTATTTGTGTATTTAATGGGTACTGAGACAAATCTTGACAGAAACTTCAGAAATAAGCCGGGAAATGTTGTTTGTAAATGTGTTTTGGGCTGAACAAAAGAGGATTTTGTAAGTGGCCATTAATGTTTCTGGAAAATCTTAGGGAGACGGAACAGGTCATAAACCCCTCTATTATGTGAAAAGTTAAAAAGCTTAGCTTTGTTAAAATCTTAACGCGAACCGTAATATGACACTTGTTGATACAACAGGTCATTGGAAGTGAAATAAATTATAGAGCCCGACATAGTGGGGCCTAAGGTGAAAGAATAGCTAGAATATAAGGCCTAAGGGAACACCCAATCAGGGGACTTAGGAAAATTATATGCACCCTCCACGGCCAATAGATAGCCGTGTTGAGGAAATTACTGTCGAAATTATTAAATAATGATATTTTGAAATAGCAAGAAATAGTCTACCGACCGGACGAAGGGATTGCTTATAAAAATTTGTGATTTCGAGGCCCCAGGAGAGTAAGGTGAGAGTTTAGCTATCGGAGAGATTAAGGTTAAAGTTTAGTTATCGGGAGAGGAGAATAAGTGAGTGTTCAGTTATCAGAGGACACACAGTGATAAAAAAATTATAGCAGGGAGAGCTATAGACAATTGGTTTAGTTATAGTCAGTGTAACTAGACAAGTGGTCAGTTACCAACAGTTCAACTCGGTGAATTATCAGCCAGCTTGTTAGTAGGTCAGTTTGAACAGTGCAAGTGTGATCTAAGAACCACTTAACAGAACTTAAAGGCGACCCTTAGCAATGAGCAAGGGATGCAAGGAATAAATCGTGCCATCTCCAGTTCTATGACTTGTATTCCTGTATTACCTAATTCCCGATCCTTTCCCCCCGTTGACCTGAAAAGGTCATTAAATTCCAGCGGTCTACCGAAAACAGCGACACTTTGAGAGAAGAGATGGAGAACGTCTTTATAATACTATGAATATTCTAATTAATTAAAACCCATCAATCCCTCATCCTCCTCCTCCCCCCATTAACAAACACTGTAACATACTTCACATGACGTCAATTGAGCGTATTTCAACTAATACTATGTTCATTGAGGGCCATGCAGGTTTTCAGCTTTTTAACGTGTTCGAAACGCAACTAAAGTTAACTTGTTGTAAACTATCAAAGAAGTTACTTTCGCTACACATACGAACCCTAGCCTGGATACTGCGCTTTCAGGAATAACATTTTCTACCAATGACTTTAATGCTTCAAAATGGTCGGAAAATAAGGGTCACAGCTTCTGTTCTCGTTCTCCATCTACCGACCACTCTGAGTGGAGGTTAAGACACATCCGGTATCACTGGTATCGGGATATTTGGGGAACTCTGTATTGTTGCTTATGTTAACTGCAGGAAAGTCTCTCTTATTGCATCAGCCATTCGGTGTAGTCTGTACCAAACTCGTAAAATGGATAATATTGGGGTAAAAGATGCAGCGCAGCCGCAGTTTTTAGCATTAGCAATTTTTCAGCGCCAGTCCCTGACTCCTTAAGTTCAGTTTTGACGAATCGAGAAACTGAGGCATAATTTGTGTGCTAAAGTGGCATGCAGTAAATTAAATAATGCTTGAATGAAAGCTTTGAATTAAATTTACTGGAGACCAGATTTGCTATGAAACCATCCAAATGGTCGTCTAGTCAAGGGAAAATGTGTCATCAATTTCAGTTCTAATCGTTTTCATTGTGTTAATTTAACAGGAGCTCAAATAGTTTCTCCGCAGTGTGTATTCGTCCGTAATATTGAAGTTGCAGTATTTCCGCTAAAGTGATCATAATTTCGGCACTCTTTAAGTTTATATCATGGTATGTTTGCAGCCAACATTGACATGTACAGCTCTTTATTAAATCCATGGTAGCACATGGACGTTCCAACGAGATTGTGTAAGAAGTTTCTTCGATGGAGCAATTATTTTTCTCATATAAAGCGCAATTCAGCTGTGCCCTTGTCTCACACATTTTGCAAAACACACACATCGAAATTCAGTCTTTAAGCTTTAATGCTAGTGTTGATAGAACTGGCGCCATAACAGTAGACTAACTGAATCATCTGATGTATGAATGCGCAGAGTAACTATTGTCATGTCACGCTCTGAACTTTGCTGGGTTTGGAAAAAGGCAATCTTAGATATAGTGCGGGACAAACCTATAGCCTTTCCATCCTAACGAACTCCGAGTGTGTAATGTTATCGCTTTCGTCTAAACGGTAACACGCTACCATGAGATATCTCATAAATCTTCATCGTTGTTATTTTCTTGTTAACCATGGTACATTTCTTGTCATATTATTAAGAATATCTAAGGGAGTCTTAAATAACAAATAAAGAATAAAAATGAACAAATACTTTGCATTCACTTCCATATCCGATCTCTGTTAGCATTAAACATATCGTTTGCGATAATGTCTGGGCACACAGATTTTGTTCCTATTTTACACTTACATTTTAAGGGATATGCAAGCTATCAATATGACAAAATTATTTCCATTTTTCAACAGAGTATTACAAAATAAAAATATTGGCATTTGATTCATGCATGCATTAGAGACATAGGGACAGCAGTGTAACATTAGCAAGCGCATATGAAGGGAGGAAGCAACGGTAAATCTGCAATAAAATGTGAAAGTATTCTTGCAAAACACACAACATGTTACAACATATGCATGGTTAACTTATAAATTTAGAATACACTAATTGTAGTTACCCAGTACTTAAAAAATAAGCTTACAATTGTTCACTTTTTAAAGTTTTGTTTACCTCAATCTAGTTCAGTAATGCCAAATCTAAGCTTTGCAAGTGTGAATGATTCGCACATAAAACTTTTCAAGTGAATTTATATCAAAACGTTTTCAGTTACAAAAAAATAGTAAAGTACATTATTTGTTCCATTTCTATTTGTCCACCAAGTATTATAACCTGCATGCATGAATGCCACAGCACATAAAAGATAATGCCGAAATTTTAGGCCAAACAACGCGAGTGGCCAAAGTGGTATTAGACATTTTGTTCCATTTATAGCATGGAATCAATCCATAAAATTGTGCCTTTGAGTTTCCTACAACTCTGTAAATCAAAATATTTATTATACATCAAAATAAAAATAAATATGTGACTAAACACATCGGAATCTTATTAGAGTAATTGGCCGACATTTTCACTATTTTCATAGATGTTATACAGCAGTTTATTTGAGATACGAACCAGCAGAGCGTACTCCGAGGGGCTAGTCGTTAAATACCTATAATGCATGTGCAGGTGGAAACTTGTAGTTAGAGTAACTGTGCATTCGTATGTCACTTGGTGCTTTCATTGTGTTTAAACTGTATGCTAATTGTTTGTCTGTAATACAGCATTATTTTTTTTGAATGAATTTATATGTGTGAAAACGGATTCTTATAGACAAGTGGTAAGAAAAGACATTCGCAAACGTGTTTCAGGTAGAGAAACTATTCGCCAGCTTTAACCAATTACGGGAGGCAGAACATTTCAATAACAAGAAACTTTTCCAAACATACTTTTTTATGGAAGAAAAGTTAAACAAAATACAGGAATTTTGTAAGCAGATTGCTGCAATTTGTTAGTGCTGAAAGGCTTCGTTTTCATTGTATATTACACGCAGGTTAATGCTTATATTATAATCAGTTTTACTTATCCAGTAAGCAGCCACGATTAGGCAGCTTGTAACTGAAATAACCTTACTGTATATAAGAACAAAATATGCACTTACATGATTGCTGCGGACATTATTAATTATGAAAAAATACAGGTGTATTGTTTTGAATAAATAATATTATCTTTCATTAGAAGAAACTTATAGGTAGATTAAAATAAGCCCCGTGTAATTGCAATAAAAGTGCTAAACAGATTTAATCCCCGAAAGTGGTACATCCATTAACATTAATCTGGAACTGCAACTCATTTTAATCCCTCTTGATGTCTTTATCTGTTGTCGAGAGTATTTGTTGCTAGGATTAGATAGCACGTGTCACGTAAAGAAAATCACTCTCTCTCTTCCGGTTTTATGCGGAAAACAAATGTAGAAAACGTGAGATCCCTTTCTCTCACGGTCTGTGTTTCATGTATTGCATTCGAGCCCTACTAAAGGGAAGGGGTGTACGCTTATGCAAACAGGAGGGCGAGGAGCAAAGTTTTAGGGTCGTTCGAATTCAACTCCTGACACGGTGAACTCGAACATACAACGAGATGCCGTTTGCTACACATTTCTGGCGTGTACATATCATCTGCTTTTGTGGCTAACGGAAGTCCAGAAACGACTGTAGTGACCTAGATAAAAGAATAGGTGGAGCCAGACTTGACTTCTTTGTTGCTATGTGAGCGTATCACATGATACAGTTGTATTAAACCGCGAATGGTTGCTATATGAGCATTACGCTCACAAATTACTTTAAAGCCTAAACACGTTTTGAGTTCTAGTGTATTTCATCGCGCGACCAATGGCGGTTTTTTCTGGAGATGTCGTGGTTTGCTGTAATTAAAATGGCCATCTTCCAGGGATTTTTTCCTTTATTTTAAAGTTCATTGTTCTCCAAAACCGTTTTTTTTATCCTAAAACTGTCGTTTTCTTTTGAAAATCTCGTGTTTACCGTTAACCAAAACATTGCTACATACTGTCCAGAATATCTGAAAGCCTTAAAAGCAGTAGAATATTTTCCATTTAGTGCAAAACTTGACTGGCTTCTTGTGTGTTATTTTTTCTTGCTCTCCAAAAATTACATAGTTATATTACGGTTTTCTTGTGTGAAAGTGGGTAGAGTAGGAGTAGACTAATACTTAAATTAACAATGAAAAATAACTCGCACTACAATTTCCTAATTTTTTACAGACTTATAGCATGCTAATAGAAACTTATAAAATTCTTATAAGACTGGCATGAGTGTAGTCATTTTATTTTCTAAAAATTCAAACACCACCCAAAAAATAAACTAAATTGTGCCGCGAGTACACACGTGATCGCTTGCAGGTGAAAGTTAAAAATAATTAATGTTATTCAAACATATATTAAACTCCTCTCGTTGCAAATAATGACGTATATTGGGGCATATGCCTAGTTTATTTTGTGTTTAAACCTGCTGTTTTGGCACTGATAGCGACCTCATTGTCCCGTAAAATTTACGTATGACCATTGTTATTGTCTGTATATAATTTTCCAGATAGCCGTCCATATTCAAAGTACCCATATCATACATGTTGGAAAAAGTGAGGACGGGCGTTATCAACTATAAAAATGTCTTCCTTGTTATCCTTAAAGGGTTAACCTGTTACATTTGTGAGTAAATGAAACTTTAACTGCAAAATTTTTACTTCTCTACAATTCAAAAAATGTAAATTAGTATTTTAATATAATATGCAACACAGTTGTTTAAGATTCTTAAATTATGGACAAAAATAATTCTTTAGTTTGATGAGTGTCATTGTATATAAATAAGAATAAGGAGCTTTAAATTAACACGATCAGTTTAAGAGCATTCGTAGGTTATATCACTTGTAAGATTTATTTCAGGTTAATTTTATTAAAATGTTTATAACAGGAAAACTACAACACTGGCCATTAAAATTTCAACACCATAAGAGACGACTTAAACCAATTCCTTATTTTCTCAGAAGGAACGAGTACTACTCGTCGAAAATACGACAACAGGTCTCTCATTTAGATCACTGGAGGATTGTGGCATACCAAGAGTGCGGTATGTCGTTCCGAGAAATTAGTTCTCGTTTTGGACGAAATGCGTCCTCACTGCATTGAATTGAGACGAACACACAGACAACCGAACGAGAAGAAGAGATCATTTCCACATTATAAACATGCACAATATGTTGCAATTTTAATGGCCAGCAATATATTACTGAGAAGATAAGTATGAATGATAGTTAAGGTAAATGTATGAACTAGTTTTTTTTTATACAGCTTATGGTAAAAGTAGCTATTTTAACACAATACACACAAACTAGGAACTACATTTTGCAACACTCAATGCTATAAACTTTTATGACACTCCAATGCTATCAACTTACTGATTATTAATTCATTTAAGTGAATTCAAATTACATATTACTTTTATTTTTTTTACATACATCACGGTGACTTGAATTTCAGGATATAGTGCAGTTAAGTGATGGTACTAATGTTGGACTTTTAGATACTAAATATTTGGGATTTTTTTATTTTTATGTGTTAACATTTGTGGTAATAGAGGAAAAATTTAATTATTTTATGTCAAAATAAATTGTTTGCAATAGGCACTTACTGTCATTTGCTTTCAGCATGTTAAACACACCAAAGAAAAATAACTATAGAAACTACAGATACTACAATGATCTGACACCCAATTAAAGACCATGTTCTCTTTAACTAGCACCAGATTCATAGCAAACAGACATTTCATACTTCACGCTCCTGCGTTTGTGTCGCCAGATACCATACTAAATACACTTTAACGCCTGGTAAGGAGAGATAGTTATAGCATGTTGAAGGTATAAACAGAGTCACGCATCACAACTTAGAACTATTCTAATACTCAAAATAGCATGTTTTTGAATATTTATGTAAACCTTACTGCTCTGTATTAGGAATACTGCTGAGCCAACCCTTATATTATGAAAAGCGAGGAAAAGGGTAATATTGTTCCTGAAATAAGACAGAAATTCATTTTTATAAAAAGAATTTAATAAAACGGAATATTATGCGTTTCTGCAATAATATAAAAATAATTATTTAGACATTTTTAAAGAAAATGTTTTATATGATATAAAATATAAGGTGAGTTTCCCTTATATAAAGTATATATTTATCTAAGAACCCAAAGTATAAAATGTACATAGTATCTATTTAACTGATTTTTAAAATTAATTTGTATGTGTGGAACCTGGAAGTAAATAACAGCTGATTCTATCTTGTGTAAGCTCAAGTCTATACTATAGCTTCTTTTAGCACAAGAAAATTAAAATTTAATGCATCAATTTAGTATAGTAGTACACAAAGAAAAGGTAATAATAACAATAAAACTAATTTATAATTTTTCCCTACCAAATATGTTTAAAACCACCAATCAACATCAATGCGATAATGACAACATTATCTAGAGATTTAGGTGACGCTTCTTTCATGCTACTCCTTGCTAGAAATATGCGAACTATTTCTTTGAAACAAGGATGGTTTAGGAATATACAACAGTGTATAATACAAGTGTTAAAGTGATTTTATTTTGTGAATAGAATGCACACGAAACGAGACCTAAAACCTTTTAATATCTGCATAATTTACATTTCCGCTCCATTTAAAAGCTTAAATGTCCTAGGGCTTAAGGATTGGTAAAAATAATATCAATTAGAAGTTTAATGTAGATGTATGATAATAGTTATGCGTAAAATAAAGTGAATATATTTTGCATAACACTATAAAATTAATGTTAAATTAATAATTCCATTGTAAACAGATCTTTTTCTATAAAAAGTTATAAAGATACTCAGCAAAGGTAGTATTAATTACAGCATGTTTTATACATGTAAATATACTAAAGTATTACATTTAAGGCGGTCGAGACCGCCACGGGTGGCCGAGATCGTTAAGGCATGGACTCGGAGCGGGAGGTCTGCGGTTCGAATCCCGCCAGGACCGTCCTCCCTGACTGGGGTTTTTTCCAGGTTTTCCTCAGTCTTCATAACTGGCAAATGCCGGGGAGGTACCTAAACTTAGGCCTGGAACGCTTCCTTCCTTAAAAAAAAAATCCTTTCCCAATATATCATTTCATCTCATGTATCATCAGTGTCCACCGCCTGTGGTGCCTCTGTAGTAAAAACGGGCGTTAAACACTACTCAAAAAAAAAAAAAAAAAAAAAGGCGGTCGAATACAAACATTAAGAAACTCTTAAATATGAAATCAAATAATATGATAATACTCTATATTTTATGGATATACACAATAATGTTCTTTTTAAATATACAATTAACGACTGTAATAACCAATAAATCACTTTTTGGAACCTGCTTGCAAGGGTAACGTATCAAAAAAATACGCTTAAACAAAAGTGACATGAAATAATATAAATCAGGGGAGACTGTCGATTTTCCAGATTTTACGGTCTCATTAATTCAAAGAAATTTACGCGACGCGATAATATGTCGGACACATGTGCGTGAACCGGGTCATTTGAAAGGAAAAGTGAAAGAGCGAGGGTAGTTAAGGAAATTATGACTGGGCAGTACGGTGTGGTTCAAGGGTGATACCAGAAAATGTCTGTATGAAAAATGCTGGCTTTTAATAATCACGGTGGGAAATATTTCATGTATATCACTAGCAGCTCAAAAGGCGGTTTGTTCTGTGCAAATTATATGCATTTTCCTAGCTAGATATCGATATACAGTGCTATACTGATCAGTCAAGATATGAGCTTTTTTCAAAAGCTTTGGAATAAGAATATTAACCTCTAAATCATATAAATAAGGCGATATATTAGTTAATACATCATTTTATGAATATAATAAATGAGAGTGGAGGGGCTACGTCGCGATACTACGAGACGATAGATGGACACAAGGAGCAACCACGTGAAGTCCCTATGTTGGCGAGAAGCACAGATGCTCAGACATCTTCAAGGAACATGAAGGGAGACAGTGATTCAGTGTAGCCGCACAGATGCGCAGACCTCTTCAAGGAATATGAAGGGAGACAGTGATTCAGTGTAGCCGCACAGATACGCAGACCTCTTCAAGTAACATGAAGGGAGACAGTGATTCAGTGTAGCGGCACAGATGCGCAGACCTCTTCAAGTAACATGAAGGGAGACAGTGATTCAGTGTAGCGGCACAGATGCTCAGACCTCTTCAAGGAACATGAAGGGAGACAGTGTAAAGCGGGCTTTTAAAAGGGAATTTAATTTGCTTTTATTAATTAATTTGATTTGGGTTTAATTAGTGAGATTAAAGTTGTGGAACGAGGAGGGAGACTTAGATCTTCTTTGGCACCGATTTTGGGAAGACATAGGATGTGGAAGTTTGTAGACTTTGGACTTTGAAATGATTCAGTCTTTCACGCTTTTATATCAGCTCACTATCTTCTCTCTCTCATTCCTTCCCCTTCCCGCTCATTTTTAGATATGATCTGTTGATTATCCTCTATCCTCCGGGTATAAAGATTACACCAGTGTGTTTTGCAAGTTTAGAAGTTCTCAGGAAAGGGGATTGGAAAGGGTTCGAAAACGATGTTCATATAATTCGAGCCATTGTTTTTATTTTCACTAATGTACACTCAGGGGCTAAAGTTAATGACCGATTGTCGTAGACAGAAGCCTGAATATTGTGGGGGCAGAGAATTTTGTTCGGACTTCGACAATGGGAAACTGTTTTCGGCCGAAGTATGACACTTACAATTCAAGTCTGAGAGGCCTCACAATTTAGGATCTTAGACGAAAATACGTCATTAATTCACCATATATCTGCACTAGCATTACACAGCCGCCGAATACTTATGACAGGTTCCTAACTCAGTTCTTAGTAGACGCGAACAATCATATTAATATCACTCTTTCAAAACTGCCTAATACTCGCGACAAACTTATACAAACTTTACGACACTGTCTCTATGCAGGCGACAGATATTGAAACACTCTAGTCGACCTACTTCACTGAGTGACTCTTCACAACTCTCTGGGCTTTCCGCCAAACCTGGTTTAGAACCAGACACGACGCTTTTGGAGTGTCTTAGATCTTAGAAATATATGTTATTAGTTTTACGCGTTTCTAATTGGCTATATGATACATACATGCTTTACGGGATTTACCCTGATGGACCGATTAGTTCGCGCATTGCTTGTTTTGGCAAGGGAAGCTATTGTCTTGACCTATTTGGGAACAAATGCCTTTCCCTCACGCAGCCTTGATTCAAAACAGATGTTCCATATTTTATTAGCTACCGAAAAGAAATGATATGTTTTTCTGATGGGAATATATCGAGGCTTCCTAGGAACAAGCAATAGAAATAGCTGTTTACCTTTTTTAAAAGGGGAAAAGGGGGGGGGTTCTCTTCCCCTTCCTTTTAATGCATTACTTTTAAGAAAAAGTCTTTCTAGGTTTTATCACTGGGTTGGTCATTCTTAATATCGGGCACTTCCGCCCTTTTTCTGCCGAAACCTAAAGAAAAAGTACGTGTGTCGAGAATATGAAATTATAGGATGTTTTGACAAAACATACTTACTTGTGGCACTAAGATATTAAAGTATTACTTATCATAGAAATTTAATTCTGCATATTGTACTTCTGATTGTATTAAAATTTAAATAAGGTAAACGTGATTATCTGGATTCTTAGGAGGCGGAAAGAATGATTCAAGTGGTTCACAGTAGCGGCACAGATGCTCAGACCTCATCAAGGAACATGAAGGGAAACAGTTATACAGTGTAGTTAGATGCAGGAGTGAGAGGAAAACCATAGGATGGCAACTGGTCACTGAACAATAAACTATGATGAAGAGATAGAACTAAACTAAACATCCGCAGAGTATGTAAACAAGTGGAATAATTATGGCTCTACGTGTAACAAAACACTACTCTTAAGCGAATTAGCTCATCGCGTGAGATTTACACCAGGTTTCTGGCCTTAATGAAACACAATAGGCTTTTCTTTTCATTTCAATGTCCATTTTGATCCTTTAGTGGTAACTATAAGTGGCAGAAAAGAAACATAAGTACAGTCTTTCTGGCACAGATCCTTATTGGAGGCTTTTTATATATATATATATATATATATATATATAAAAGAGTTTCTAAATTGTCAATTGCGCAGTTCTTTTTTTTTTTTTTCTTCGTTTTTATTAGTCAAAATCCATCAGGAGGCTGTTGTCTCTGTCGGTTGCTATATATTTCGCATTCGCCTTTTTTCTTATCAACAATTTATTTATGACTACTTGAAATAAAGCATATTCGCAAAATTACATAGGTATCTATTTACTTTCTTTCTTTATAGTAGCGATAAGAGGTGCATCGTAGCATGTAGCACGGATGCATCAATTGGAAACGCATTTCAATTTGAAATGCCTATAACGGTGCGATTTTTGTGGGGATGATGATTTTAGTTTACTTATGACTAAACTATTAGTTTGAACATGGATGGCTACATAGACATGACTGATGCTGATCTGCAAGGAAGGTCAGCAACTAGTACAGAAGACAGGTAATGCAATGTCCAAGGATAAACATATTTCAGAACAAATAAACAATTCAGGACGTTAAACGGCCCACAAATTTTGCTCAGAGACCTCTTCTTTCAGACTTGAGGTTCTTTTTCGTGCCGTAAATGTACGACACGGGACTTCCCTTCCAAAAGAAGCCATACTTAGGATTTTTACGCCCGAAAAAAAATCCATCAACCCTGGCCGGATTTTAACCTGCGAGCTTGGGTTTAGGAGGCACCAGGAGCGACACTATTTTTGTGGGCAAATCATCTCAACGAATTTTTTGTATCCCCCTTTATTATTAATGGGCATCTTTATTCGTTTTGACAGTTTTTATCCATTGGAGCATAAATAATGTTTTCTTCCACTCTCAACATATCTGGAATAGATCCTTCTGTTTGGAAAGGTTTCATCCAAAAACTTGCGAACAAAAACCTCCAATGTGGCGCTACACCATTGTTGAAACACTACCCGTTATTGAATTTCCTGTAGTTGAGGTACAATGTAAAATTCAAACATGTCGTAGTAAATCGTTACCGTAACGGTGGGCCCGATGGGGAGGGGGGAACGGTCTAAGAATTTTATTGTGCAATAAGCCACGCCAAACATTCACTTTTGGGCTCTTTGTTTACGTGCTGTAACATGACATGTGGCTTCTCCGACCTCCAGATCCGGACATTATGCCTGTTTACTTTCCTCGAGGTGTTACTTCATCAGTAAAACAAAGTCTAATAAGGTAGTCATTATCTGCATCGATTCGTTCCAGCATGTCTAGCAAACTCGGCACGTCTGGCAGGAGTTGTACGAGTTTTATGTACCGAAATAGAGCGTTTGTGTAAACTCTAGTAGTAGTAATGAATATTTTATTGTATCAGTTTTAAAATACATTCAGTAAGTACAACTGTCATATGGGCCTTACGGCCATAATTGCCAATATCGCCCTTGATCAATCAAAATGACTATATACACATATACAAACATGCAAACACATCGTTATACTTACTTTTTCTATTAGTAATTTATATATAAATATATAAACATGAATAGGTAGAACCCTTACTTTTGAGCCCCCTTCCATTTACTGATATCTCCTCTCCAACTTCTCTCTCTTCACTATAGCCATTAACCTTCTTTGTCTGTCTTCTCTAGAAATATCCGCAAATTGTGTGAGTGTTTCACATGCACCAACACTTCCCAGCAAATGTTCAAACTTCTGTTGGCATTCAGAAATTGCGGTGATAAATGCTCATTTCTTAAAATCCCTGTTTCGCTGCATTCTGCCAAAATATGTCTCCAGGTATCACTTTCTCCGCACAATGGGCAAATCCTTTCCCCGAGAACATTAACTGTTTTGTTTCCTTTCCAAGCCCATAATCTGAACCATGCGAGACCACTGCTTTCTTCTGTCACAGATATCTAGATAACCCCCCTCCACCACACCGAATGTATTTGAGCCTGCAGGTTAAGCGATTCTTTTTCTGCGCATTGAGACTGAGTATTTTGCCTATCTATATCTCACAAACGTCTGTTAACTATTTTTCAACTATTTCGTGTAATGTCCGCTTCCCTTAATAAAATATATCCGAGTTCAATTGTGTCTAAGCCTTTCCTTATTTTTGATGCTCATTCTGTATCCCGCCCTTCCCTTATTGGCTCCCTTAGACAGTCTGCTCGAAGAAGCGCTTGCTCTTCCCGTATTCTTCTTAACAAATACTTAATTGTTTTTACTTTTAAATAGGCACTTTCGTTAGAAATACCAAACTCTTTAAGAATCCCACAATATATTGTATCCCTTCCTACTTTAGCAACCGTTTTAGAAACTACGTTTGTACCTGATTCCATTCCTCGGTGTTTTCCCACCCTCAAATTTCGCCCCCGTACGCCATAGTTTACCTCACAACCGCTCTCTGCACCAACTCCATTGTTCTCAGCGGAGTTACCGGTATTTGTACTAAAATATTTAATGCCTCTATACTTTTAATTAAGCACTAGCGTTTGTGTTGCCTATGTGTTTTGCCCAATTCCCGTTCTTAGGTAAAGTGACTCCCAGTATGTGAATTTCTTAACATTTACCAGACAGCTACTAACAACAACAGTAACTTTTTGGTAACTTCTTCACTAGAGTGCTTTGATGTATGCTGGTTTCTCTGGAGCATGGCGCGTTGATATCTGCGTACTGTGTTGAAAAGCTGCAAAAACATACACGGTATCAACAGTTTCGTCACTCACTGTAGGCCTTCTCTTCTTGTCACCATACAGCTAGTCTCTTTAAATTTTTCATATTCTCCTTTGATGTTCTACACATCTGGCGGATCTCGAACTAGCGTACTATGGCTGAATTGTGTTAGGCGACCGTGATTCATGAAACCACAAAACACACTGCGCTTTCTTCTGCGACAGAAGCAGCACTCCTAAGTTACACTACTTGTAACACAAGATACAAAATTTAAAAAACAATAAATGAATGAATAAACGAGATCACAGAAACAAACTGAAAAACTCAATATACCAGGATAGGTCCATAAGGTCCGTACACTTCTCACACCTTTGAATTAGCATTTCAATCCCCTCCCCCCAAAATAGAAGTCTTTTCTGCAAAATGGGCATAAACAGCATCCATCACTTCTTCGTCACACCTAAATTTCATTCCTCGAAGGTCCTTCTTGAGTTTTGAGAAGAGGAAATAGTCACTGGGAGCTAGATCGCACACCACCACCCAGCTTTCCTCGCCTTTTCTCTCTGATTAAAGCACGTAGTCTGTGCAGTAGGCCAGCATGGTATTCCCCCTTTACTCCTCCTCCTCTTCTTAAAGTCAATGAAGAGTATTCCTTCACAGTTCCAAAAGATTGTGGCCATGATCTTCTTGGTTAACTGAGTGACCTTGGCCATTAGATGTAGTGCTTCGCCAAGTTTACGTCAATCCATTGATTTTCTTTTGAACAAGGGATCATAGTAGAGGATCATAGTTTCATCTCCTGTAACAATGGTTTGCAGAACTTCTCTCTCATTGCCACGGCAGAGCTCCAAAAAATGCCTGACAACAGAAGACTCGTTGCTGCTTTTGAACTGAGAAAAGATGTCTAGGCACCCATCTTACGCTAATCTTATTCATGTTTAAATGTTCATGAATAATTCGAAGGACTTTTGTTTTAGAAAGGCCCAATCTTGCTGGTATTTCTGTAACTTTGAGCCGCAGATCTTTCATAATTTCTGCTTGCACAAAAGCAATGTTTTCAGGAGTGAGCACCTCCAAGTGCCGACCTGCACGCTCTTCGTCTTCAATGATTTTTAGACCCATTCGAAAAAGTTTGGCACATTCTTTTACGGTAGAATATGAGGGGAATGCTTCCCCATCTACACCGTCCAATATCTGTTTTATTTCATTTGGAATAAGTTCTTTTTTGTGAAGAATTTACTACCAGATATCTAGCACATAGCCTTCTTCATGCAACTATATTTGAACAAGTGAACACAGTGGGACGGAAGTTATAACTGCAATTATTTAGTTAAATAAGGTATGACACCTGATAAGGGTTTTGTGAAGGCGATAATCCATATCAGCGAGGCCGGAAACTTATGGACCCTCGTGTTGACTTAGTGCCGCAAGTTTTATTTGTCTATGTATCATAGATGTTGAGTAATGAAGCTGTCACTGGCTCCCGGTAAATTGCAGAGTAATTGAAATAATTCATATTTGCAATTTTAGAATCAGCAACTCGGTGATTATGTGCAAGTATGCTGTGCATGTTCTTCCAGTGGGGAAACTTTAATGACATAACTCGTATATGTAGAATTATTATTGTATAATGTTTAAATGCGTTCATAAAGTGTAATTTTTGGTAATATTTAAGAAATAATGTGTAATAGTGTAACAAAGTAAGGAAAAACTCACGTTTTTCTCCGGACACAGAAAGACTTGGCAAAAGTCAGACAATGCATGGTAACCTCTTCTGATATGCAGCTAGGTTTGCAAATGCCCCACGCTCAGGTGGAACACCGACCTGTTGCAAAGTTGCAGGTGTCCAAGTAAAATAGTCGTTGTCAGTAACGTTTGAAATCTGCTTAAATTCATCTCATAGAAGAACAGCGAAGCATTTGTCTTGACCATAATTGTCCAGCGAATAGATATGAAATTCAGTGAGCTAAGCACTGACATATGAGTAATGTTAATATGAAACTGGCGGGAATAATTCGCGCCAATGTCGGTGGATAGCGTCATTGTATATTGAGTAGTATAAAAGGGACAGATTTTGACCAAAAGTCGGGGAGTCTTACAATTTACCGGGACCAGATACGCGTGGCTGCCTCGTTCGGGTTCAGCGAAAGAGCGGCCTAAATACCAGGTATCAATTCCGGCAATAGCAAGACTTGACTCAACGCTTAGCGAGATACCGATATAGTATCACTCGGCTGCATTAAGAATACTGTTGAAGTAACAATATCTTCGCATTCGACACCAGTTGGTTAACGCAATAAATTTACGTGTTTATCAAGATTACCGTTCCTCGGTTCGACCTGAGATGTGAGTTAGCCTAAATATTCATGTTGTGGAGAATAAACAACATCAGCAACTAAATAATGAAGCCTTATTTATCGTCGAAATTCCGCTCACTCAGTCGTGGCTAGCTCACAGGAGCCAAAATTCAGCTAAACGTCCTCGAGAGTGTTTCATCGAAGAAGAGTGGTGTGGTCTGCAGCTGACGTAGTTATGAACGGGCTGAAATTATTTACCGCAATAACCATACAGCCCAATTCCCACCTCCACCTATCAAATATGTTTCAAAGTGCAGTCCAAAGTGGAGTAAATAATAAACATCCCTCTACCTACTATTTTATTTCAGATATAAATAATCTTAATCTGGGAAAGAATTTGTGCTCACGCTATATATATAGATATATATACATACACATACATACATACATACATACATTTTATTCTGAAACCACTAGCAGTATGGCTATAATCAATGATGCATATTACGCAAACTACAAAGATTTACCCATTAAGACGAATTTTAAGCTTGCTGCTCTTTGTAGTGTTGCATAACACAATAAATCTACGAAACAAACAAGTTAAACGAACTGCACACACGTAGATTATTTGCAATGTTTCAACAAACACTGCGCTTTACACAAACTGGCGGGTGGAACTTGGCGGAGGATGAAGCAACCAACTTTATACTGTAAACAACGACTGCTGACTGTCATGCCGGGAAGCTCGTTTGCTAAGAACAACGAGGAACTCGTATGAAGCTCATTGTAATCAGCCGATGGTGAAGCGAGAGTATTCAAGAGAAAATAACCCTCATTGCCATTTTTTGTATGCGCTGTGAACAAGTTTATTGATACTGGAACTACAATAGTAATGGGTTTTCCCTTGTGAACCTGCATTGCGCTGAAGAAGGCGGCATTCAAAGCTCCTAGAAGTGTCTTAAGAGGCTGAGTATATTACGATGTTCTTTAATGAGGATGCCTGCTGAAGAACACACATTATTGAAATGTCTAAATAGAACAGGATAAACAGCCAAAAGTAAAATATTACGGAAACTCTTTTTCCAGTTTCTTCTCGCATTTTTTGTGCTATTCAAGATTGAAAATAACTCGATTATTTCTTCACAGGATATAAAATAATAAATATTGGGTGTCCCATAATGAGTGCATTTTTTCTTAATAATAAAATACACAAATTATTTGAAAAATGGTAGCATTATTAAGTCAATATGAAGCGAAACATTGTCATCAAAATGAAACAAAACATCAGGAAAATGCCCTCTTAGCACACCTCGACTCTGTTGACAAAACATTCAAGGACTTTAGAGCAAAGTTCAGGCTGGATTTCGCCCATGACACGTTTCATTTTTGCCTTGACTTGAGGGATGTGCTTTGCGGATTGTCCACATAAACACAAGATTTTACATACTCCACAAATAACAGTCGTTTGGAGAGAGATAAATGTTCGACGCTACAAATGGTCTGTCGGCTTCAGCTCTTGCGTTAGTTTCATCTTAAAAGTATGCACATGCAGAGCTTTTGTTAAAATTCGTTCCTAACCGTTGCTTGGGCTGGTTAATTGTCTGAGAACGGCGACGAATCGACTTCTTTGGGCTCGTAGCAATGCTGTGCCTGACGAGGGCAACATTCTCTACCGATCGACGAGAACTTCCAAATGATTTGGTGTTCTCTGTCGATCCTGTATCTTCAAATTCCCTTACCAGTCTCCGCATTGTTGACACGTTAGGTGCATTTCGTCAACCAACAATTACACGAAGTTTTTGAACGGTCTCTGCGTAATATTCGCAATCTGGACGTGTTAATCTTTCGTGTATCGCTCCATTTTAGCTGATAGCAATACACACAAATGAAAATAGTTAATCGCAATACAGATGACAGTCTGCTATATTTCAGGTCCTGCAACCTAGTAAACTAACACAGGAGCTCAATTTAAAAATTGTGTTCATTAAAGGATATCATATAGAAGAAGTCTTTTGAACTTATTGCAACAAAAAGTACACAACGACTTATATAACTTTGTAGTGAATGATTTGGTAATAAGATCCAGGCATGTTCTTTTCCCCATTTTTAAAGTGCTAATAACTTCATCACTAAAGAAGAAGCAGTAACTGCTTAAAAACTGCATAAGCATCACAGAGAGATTACGTTACGTCGCAATTTTCTTTGTTAATTACTCATTCTACCTGTATACACACAAATCCTCCTAAAGCCTAAGTGGACGTAGTCTGATAAAGTAGGAAGATGAAAACTTGGCCAAACTAACAACTTTCCTCGAGAATGTGTCAGGCTCTCCGAACTAATATCAAATTCTCGACAAGTTTCTGTTCCTGAAACTCTTCTACTTTGCAAAATTAAATGTCAGTCAGCTGTCTGGAGACGGAGCTTGAAAACCAAAGAATGATCTGCGAGTGCTCTTGCAGTTTTTCAAACATAGCCATCTTCAAAAGTTTTCAAAGGAAATCTGTAGGGAACTCCACGCGAAAACTGGGAATATTAGAACAATGGTCTCATTGACAAAAGCTAATTAATTTTTAAATGAAGAAACATCAACCGAAAGATGTCAGCTTTAATAAGAACAGACTATTTTGAGAGTTTTAATAAATGGAAATAAAAGTGATATGACACCATAGTGGATCGTATAAAAATTCAGCTTTATATTTTGTAATTAAGCTGTCATTAAAGTAAGGGCTTAACACAGAAATTTAATTTATAAATGAACAAAATATTACTTTATTGCAATTGTTTTTAATTGTCTTCTGATTAAACTTCTGCTTTCGAAGTTCATATCAACTTTGATTCTTTCCTTGGTGGAATATTCATATTAAAATACAACGATGCTGTTGTACATATTAATAATAAATTCAAATGATAACCATATATGGTGCAATTATTTAGTTATCGTTACATAACGTAACCAACTATAAGCTCTGACTTTCATTATTCTTTTTTTCTTTTTTTTTTTTTTTAGTCCGTCCTGGTGGTGTAGTGTTAACCATACTTTCCTTCTAAACCCAAGATCGCGGGTTCAAACCAGGGCAGGATCGATGGATTTTTTCGGGCGTAAAAATTCTAATTATGACTTCCTTCGGAAGGGATGTAAAGCCGTGGTCCTATGTCATAGATTTACGGCATGTAAAAGAACCTCAAACTTGAAAGCAGAGATCTCTGAATAAAATTTGTCGGCCATTTGAATTGAATGGGACGCTGATGACCTGAGCTGTCAAAGAGCGTCCGTAAATAAATCAAATCAACATGACTTGCATTAACACTTTGAGGAGAAAGGGGAAATCCATACATCTAAGAAGCCTTAGGTTGACCTGTGCATGAGAAATAACCTAAACTCAAGACTTTTTTAAAATAAGGTATCGAACAATGATATAAAAAGTTTGAACAAAAAGAAGGGTAACCAGAGCTGAATACACATAAATGATTTCAAAATCCAGGCCTTATGCTAGCAATTCGTGACATTGATACTGAGTCTATTTATGAACTTATTTGAATTCGTGTCTAATAGAATTTCATTTATGACTTTTATTACCATTAGGACTCATTAGGACTAGGAGATTCATTTATTTGCATTTGGACTGCCACGGGTAGCCGAGTCGTTAGGGCACGGTCGGAAGCTCTGGGGTTCGATCAGGACAATCATACCCGACTGATGTTTTTTCCAAAATTTCTCCAGTCCTCATAAATAGCAAATGCCGAGGAGATATCCTAAACTTAGGTTTGGAACGCTTCCTCCCATAAAAATGGTTTTTAAAAAACTTTTCTAGTTTATAATTTTATCTCAAGTTTCATCAGTACCTACATTAATTAAAATGGGCATTAATCACTATTAAAAATAGCATTTTGGATACAATAAAATTGCGCAAGAGGTTTTTATACTTGCTAGGTCAAAATAATTGCAGGTTCTTCCATATTCATCGCTTTGAAACCCCACCCAAAGAGTATTTGAGAGGCTAAAATTTCAATGCTAAAATAGTACCCATATTATTCTTAAGATCTCTGTGGAATATATATTTAGACATTTTCCAAGTTCAAGACAAAATATTTGAAAATAATTATATACTCTTATTTAATAAAACTTAAGTTTTAAGATAACTTTCAAGTTCCTCTCGCGTTAACCTTTTTAATATAAAGTCAAAATACTCTACATATAATTAATATACGAAAATTGCATTAGTTATAGAACCAATATTGAAACGATCTTTACTTGTTACCGGTGAATTTATAAATTTTTGAACAGCATACGAGACCGGAGCGAGCATTATGAGCTTAAACCGTGAAGTGTTGATGAATTTTATAAATTTTATATTTATTTATAAAATTGTATAACATATGAATTTTATTAAGTGTCTACAATTAATTACGATTTATAAAAACATTCGATATTAAATAAACATGAAGAGAGAAGGAATTTGTATATTAGAAAAGGATAAAAGCCAAAGGAATTAATAGTATTATAATAACAACTGTGCCAACAGTTAAAGCAAAGTATATTTCAATATGAAACTTACAAACCCCTTTTAAAAAAAAATGTTATTTTATAATATTTGTATTTGTAATGTCAAGGAGAATATTAGAAGCTCCTGCATACTATCTGAAAAGATTGGGAAATAATTGAAAAACTTGTATTTTCTGTTTATAAGTGAATGATGCTGACCCGGCCTATATCCTCCTGACGTTGCTTTCTGAGATTATCTGAAGCGCTGTGAATGAGGAAGAGATTCGTGCTATGGAGACCCGGTTTTTTAGTTTCTCCTCAAAACATGTTTAGAACTAGAAGAACACATTTTGAAAACTCGTCTGCTTTATGGGACTTTTTGAAAATCCTGTATAGAGTTGTATCAGCACTCTCATAGAAAATTGTTTTTTGAACGGAAAACATATTGTAGTGTGCTTCTTGGTGGAGATTTTTGTGCATATTTGCTTTTTAGCTAAGGGGATAATTTAGTCCTTCGTTTCAAGAATATTTGCAGAGGAATGTAATTAGCGCTCAAACACTTAATTGACAAATATTCCAGCATATTCCGCTAAAAAGCATCACACGAACGACAAAAAAAAAAAAAAAAAAAAAAAGACAAATCCTTAAGGGACCCACTTATGCAATCAAATAAAAAATAGGAAATAGAAATTACCTCTCTCTTTTTCAGTTCTTCAGGAGCGCATTTCACTCTAAGGAGGGAAAAACTCAAGGCATAGTCATGTTAAGAAATTTCGGTCGTGAAACTTCTGCTTTGTCATACATTTGTCTTTCTTTATAAACTCGTGACGGATATGACGTCAGATTACACTTACGATGCTTTATCAATACGCACGAGATATTTGATTTTTAAATAAATAGTAATATCTTGTGTGTCGGTTTACTGTAGCGTTCATGGTAATACTAAAATTCAAATCAAAATAAGTATTGCCACTTATTCCCTGTAGCAACCACCATTGCATCGCAATCTGGCACAGCAACTCGAAAATCTTTCGCATTATTTAATTTTTAAGACCCAGAGGTCCGCACACGAGGGCAGCTTCAGTTTACAATCATTATTAATCCATGCCATCTTCACCTCAAGAAAATCATTTTTATGAAGAATTAAGGAAGACTTATAATGAACAAAGATATTTTGATAATTAACATCAGTAGTTTAATGATATAAATTACCTTATGGTTACATAGGTAATAACTGGTCTCCACCTGTTAGATGGCCCTTCCGAAGTGACAAGTTTTCTCTCTTCCACGATCCCCTCGATAAGAAGGAAGTCTCAGCCTACTTCCAGCATCGTGCTGTGCAACGCATGCACCTCCCCATGATCACTCGCACGCTATAACGAACATTCAGATCTGAAGCACGTTACACGTTACCTGTTAATTCTTCTGCGATAAAGCATTGTTTGCGGCATGTTTTGGATCCAACAGCTGTTTTTGTGCAAGACACACTTCTTCTTGTGAAATCATCTTGATCTTCTGGATCAGCAGTAACTCCGTGATGTGTTTAATTTACGTCTGAATAATGCTTTGACTTTCTCTCACAACAATGAAGACCCTTTATTTATTAAGAGTTACTGTGAAGCATACTTAGTACTGCAAACACAACTTTACTTATTCACTTTCATTCCTAAGATCTGCAATGCTACCCCAATGTACATTTACTCTGGATCCATTTATAATGTTTTAAGAAAAGTGTGACATCGATAAATTAGAAATTCCTCTTCAAGTTTGTCGTGCTTATTTTTATTAATGAAATTGGGGAATTTTAAATAAAATAATTAAAGAGATGAATATTAAACACTTTTTCTGCGTGAAATAGAGCGAAAGGAAATTTGACACCAATTGAGTAAAAAGTTGCAAGTTTTCCACCACAAGTTCTGTTGCTATCGAAACGGGTTCGAACACTGTACCGAAGGGAAGATTCAGTCAGCCTATTGCAAGATGATACTCATTAAAAGCTTTTCATTTTTCCATGCTCTTTCTCTTCAAGATTTTTTCTGCCACAAATTTTTTATTTTTCTTTGTAATTTTCTGTTTGTAATTCTTAATATAGTGTGAGGCAGAGTCTATGCATTTTCATGATATAGAAAAGTATTTGGATAATTTAATAAATTAAAAGAAATAAATTCTCTTTCGTTTTCGCAAAATTCACAAATGGATGTAGTAAAGCTGTTTAAGGACTATGAAGATAGTATTAACAATGGTGTAACTTTATAGAAGGGCTGAATTTCACTTCATCGCTATTTCAAATTTATTCCAAAACTCCAAAGATATAGAAGGTTCACATTTGAATTTTATTATTTTCCATGCAGATAATACCCTCTTTTAAAGTGGAGTGGAGAAGAGGTGCAGAGAGCAAAGAAAAATTTCAATAAATTAGCGGAAACAGATAAAAGGAAAATAATTAAATTCTGTGAATCTATTTTAATTGTTTGTCTTATTATTGTTTGTTATTAATAGTTCACAAATACATTTTCGGACTAAAACTAAAATATATTAATTTTATATTAATTAGCACTGAATGAATAAAGAAATAAAAGGAACTGTTTTCTTTGTCGACCATTAGATATAGTTTTTATGAGCTAGATTTAGCCAGCGCGGGAAAATATTCCAATAATATAATACAATGAAAGGGGCAATTTACTCGTTTAACAATGGAAATAGAAACTAAAAATCCCTTAGCTTAAAGTAAGAAAGAAGAAGAAAATGAAAACTATACAACATTGATATAGAATCAAAGTAATTTTCAGTGTTTATAGTTTTGAAGAAATTTTTTGCTGATATTTTGATTCTAACTTTAACTTCTAGTCGGAAATGGAGAAACCATATCGCTCAAAGTCATTCGTTGGCTGAATGTAAACGCACCTTCAGGATATGAAATTGAAAACCTCCTGGGAATACTGAGCGACTGACAAATGCGTCGGCAGCTAGAGGTTGGTTCGCTTTATTTCACTTGGTAGTTAGTATTGGTCACCGCTAGGGTGTGACGGACCATTCCATTTCATTACGCAAGTACTGAAATCCGCTCACTCTGTCTCTTTTCAATCTAAACCGTACTCAACAGAGATAGAATACTCTGCGTTTGGTTTATCGCGGATATACTATCTACATCATTTGACGTTATAGTATTAACACTAAAAAGGTGAGAGAATGATCGAATGGCTCAAGTAAACTCGAAAATTAAAGGGAAGAAATATATATATATTTGTCATGTAAGGCATCCGTCAAAGTTAGTAAGAATATTAAATTTCGTCCCTACTTGACATTTCTCCTTCTGTGAGGTAAATATGTTTGAATCCTTGTATTTGTTTCGAAGTAATGTTGATAATATTAAAATGTAACATTCTGCTTGATTTTTTGTAAGAGAGGGGGCAAACAGGATGAGCCGGTCTTTGTCTTTGTGGATGCATGTTGTAATACTGTATAATCTGGTGATTTTGATTTATTATTCCTTTTATTCTTCAATAAGATTAAACCCTTGTCACAGCTTGTATTTTAGTTTTATCCATTTTGTAGAAAATATTAACATTAGTTTGTTTACACTATCGTCACAAACAAGTGACTACATTTGCGCGTTTGAAATTTTACAGTATGCCAAATAAAGGATGAAACTTAACAACTATTACAGTAATTTTCCCATCTTTACAATGTCTCTGAATAATACCGAGGACTTTTACAACACTTCTCTTAGAAATGGAGAGAAAAAAGAGTTGTACATAAACCTATCATTAGAATGGGACTCCCCGGAAACTAAAATACTGTTGGGCTATTCTGTCTTCAAATAGTTCGTATGTCATCTATTCATGATCGTCTGACTCTCCTTATAAGGTTATAATTGGAGAATGTTTTAGAAAGTGTGACATTATCCATGCCTTTTGTATGTTTATACCTGCGTTCACATAGGTTGAATATGTGTACATTTTTGCGTATATCTTCATTTTTGTGTTTATCCAGTACCACGAGGCCGGCAACACTCCGGAGAAATTTCATTTCATAGCTTTGTGATAATTTTTTTTACATGTTCGGTTTAATGACCAGTTCTCTCGCACATAAGTCAGTAATGGAAGAGTTAGTATTTCGTAAAATGTTGACGATGTTTCGGATAATAATTTATTTTTAATATATTTACGTTCGTTACACACACATTTTCTGAAATGTATTTGACTCAATATTGTCGCAGCCCTCTGTCAACTCACCATCATAAATGTAATTTTGCACTTATTAGATCGTGCTTAGGAAGGACTAGGGGCGTAGCTATATAAATTACTAGAAACACCCTTTTCGTCTTTAATAAAAATGAAATAAAACTAAGGAAATAATGGACCGAGGCATTCTATGCAAATATGAACGTTGTTCAAAATGAAATAATTATATGCATTTACCCTTTGTAAAATTGTTGTGTAATCAGCTCGTCTGTCGACAAAATGGTCATCCGGGGAGCAGATGGTGCAACGCCCACTCTCTTCAATTTCCCAGCTCTCGCCTCATTAGAAACTGTTGAAAAGCACCATGCGTGAACATACTGCGCATACGCATATTTACTTTTCCTCTTGAAGAAGATCCTAACGTCTCTTCTAAATACTAACAATACATTTTATTAGTTTCCCCACATTGTTAACTCACATATGCCACAATATCAACATCTTGGTCTTTTAAATAGGTGACATTGAACCCAAATAGTAAAAACAGGGTACTTCTCCTTTAATTTGTCAATTAATTATGCAATTTTGCACCTAGTGTGATCTTGTCCTATGAATGCCATATTTTGTTGTTTTACTAGAAACTTCAAAATTACACACATTTCTTTATATGTGTTCGCAAATTGTGGGCTAAATAATTAGAATAATTTTTCTATGCCCCTTTGTTCTATCACTTTGCCATTAATGTATGACCGTATCAATATAAATATTAAATAAATCTACGATAAAGGTCACTCCTGATTAACACCCTGATTGACCTTAGCTTTTTTACCTCTCCTGTTTACAATACTAATTTGTATTTCTATATTACTATAAATATTTTAAATAACCTTATTAAATAATTTGGGAGATTTTTAGCATACATAATTTAATATGCTGAGCTCTCTCGAAAGCTTTCTCATAGTCAAAAAACACAATGTATGTCAAATGTTGTTCTTCTTCTCTTAGTTTATTTTCACTTGTTATATTCAGTGTTCTAGAATAAATTTGTCTTCTCATTCAGTATATTATTACACTTAGAATTCCATCCGTCACTTTCTTGTAAATTGGAATTGCACTCATCTGTCTCCAATCATCTTGTATTGAGCATATCGAACATCACGTGTTGGTTACATTATAGAGGAGTCTGCATTTTGCAAGATCTCATCATTTCTGCATGAAAAACAGGTGTTTCGACCTTTTCCCCCCCTCTCTTTTCTAAAGTTAATCGATGTTCATAAAAAGTATTGGAACCATACATCTGCTTTGTTGTTATAAAATATATTTGTATTTCTATCAGCTTTAAGTACTTTAGAGCCTTATATGCGACAAATTGTAAATCATGAACATAATTTTCTATTTATGTGTATTATATTTCAGATAAGCTTCTTTAATTGACTCCATGTGTAAATACCCCTCTTATCTTGTTTTTTATTCATTTTTCCTAGTATTTCACTGGTACTTTTAATTATATTTTATATGTCTTTAATTATTGATTCAAATTAGTACTTATTGCACGTTAATCAATTTGCAACATTAATCTTTCTAGTACAGTTTCCTTATACTGTATTGCCGTAGTAAATGAACTTTGCAAATGTTCTTGAATTCTATTGAAACATTTATTTTAGTTTAATAATAAGGGAATAAAATAAATCCAAGGAATGTTTTTCCTTGTTTTAAAAAATCCATACTCTTATCATATTTAATGACATTTCGACCATGTATAGCTTAGTAAGTTATTGTTTTTGTAGGTTGCAGAGAAAAGAGCTTGAGAAAGCGAGTTAAAGACGGATTAGTTGGAAATGAATATCACATAAATAATCTTAATGAAACAAAGCCATGACATGGCGGTAATCCGGCTTGTCTTACACCGAGGCTATCCATGTTCGATTCCAGTGCCCGTAAGTGGGATTTGTGGCACACTAAATGGCATCGGGGTAGATATTCTCCAATACTTCGGTTTCCCCTTCCATTTATTCCGTCAGCTGTTCCATCGCAGCAGCATCCTCACTAGCGTAATGTGATTGGATCGAATTCCATTGCACGGTTTGAAAATGGAAAATGATACTTCCCTCTTTCATGCTGTGCAACGCATGTCTGACTGGCAATATCACCGCATGATCCATAGGCTTCCACGCAGAGAGATTTAATTAGTTTTGTATATGCAAAGTTATAAAGATGAAAATGAATACTAAAAATTAAAGATTCCCTCGATATCAAGAGGTGTCGATATCGAACGATACGCTTGTACAATGAGCCAAATAATTTTTCCAATAATTTATTAATACAAATTTTTAATTAATATTGCTGCAGGTTGCACATTTTAAATTAGCAATAAGAAGAATGTGTCTCATTCATAAGCTCCTGAATACTAGATAGCAGGTATCGCTTCTTAGTCCAACTGTCTATCCCATAGTAAAAGAGGACCTCTTTCGTTATACTTCTTCAAATGATTTCACTGCCAGGCCAATAAAATGTAGTGAATTACAGTATAAAATATACATTTTTGAACTTATTGTTGCATTAATTTCTAGCATGTTATTCATTATTGCGGTAAAACTATGCTCCAACTCCAAAATAAATTCCGAATCTGACCAATAATATAAACACTTTTGGTAAACCTATCATGTGAACTGATCTGATAAATTATGTAATCACAAATAACTTATTGAAACAATCTCGTACTTCAGCGCCCTTAACATGAAAGCTGATTTCATATTTCTATCTAGATATTAGTTATTTTTAAGTGATAGAAGATGCGTTTCGTTATCTATCTTTCTTCGAATAAATGAGAGAAACCACCCCATGTCCCATCTTCATCTCCCTGTCTACTCTGGAAGGCTTTATATTTGTGTTTTGTTCCTATTGCTTGGGACAGTCAAGGGAGTTTTCGAGAATAGTGTGACGTAATCTTTCTAGCGTGATCGGTTCTCTGTGTGTTTCTGAGATTGCTTCAGTACAAAGAGAGTGACCGAGTTTAGGCCTTTCTTCAAAGTTGTTAGGACCAAAACCCTAAGTTAGCCCAATCCAGTCATTTTGGTGTTATGGGTGTTTGTTAGGATGTATTGTATCGTAAAGGTCTAAATGTTGTTTTTAAGTTTCTTGCATTAACTGCTATAGAAACGTGTGCTGTAGCATTTTTGAAGTTGGTGTCAAATTACAATAATATTAAAGGTTTTTAAAACTCATTAAATTTCGATTTTGTAATGTGTATCAGTTCGATAAATTGATTTTATATTTTAAAATTGTATTTTATATTGGATAATTAAATTTCCAAACTATGTTACTGAGTACATAACTATATGTGAGCCAATGTCTTTCTTATTTTTGCATGCTAATAAAGTTTTGCTTATTATTTAATAAATCACAATATTTGTAAATCTTCTCTCATACTCTCCGGCCACATCTTGTAGGTTTTCTTCTAGCATATTTCCTAATGTAACTCTTGTCTGAGCATTAGCGGTAGGGTGTTAAATTGCATATTAAAATAGTTCGATAGCAAAAATGGAGAAAACTGCAATCCTGTGAGTGATGAAAATGTATTTGCCGCATTTACATAAATAATTTTTCGCGAGGTGAAAAATCTTACTATTACCTTAAAGCAGCACATCGCCTCTGTTCATAAATTTTGTTTTACTGAACATCTCAGGCTAATGAGTAAAGAAATTAAAACATTTTGCTACATTCTATATGTCATCTCAAATTTTATTTTTAAAATATATAAAACAACCGAGAATCGAAGTTTCAAAATGGTATATATGTATACCATAGTCAAGAAATGTCGATTCACCTGTACTAAAAACACACAATTTAATTGATACTATTCTACACATTTAAATGCCCAGATATTAAGATTTAAGAAACAAGCTAAATAAAATAATTTAATAATAGTAACTTTTCAGAAAAACGTTGTTGAACTTTAAATAAAATGAATATTGGTATAATTAAAATATCTGTATATCATATCTTGTTTTTATTTTTTTTTAAATTTAGCACACTTGTTACACAACACCCTAAATTCACAATGCTCATTCTACAGAGCTGATGAAATGAGACAGGACTTCTATATTGCTCTTACGTTTAAGAGTTACATCATAGCATAACATTGTAGCGAGCCCTATGATGTCCTGCCTACTACTCCAAAGCTAGACGATTTTCACGATAAAGGTACATTTCAAAAGTATTCCTACCATCTCATAAGTTTCATTTTTTTTTCAATCAAGTTAAACTAATTTTCATGAGATAAACCTAAGAAGAAATTTTAGAACCTACCGCTGAAATTAAATCGGTAACAATTCTCTTGTTTGTGTGGAATCGAGATTCGACATCCTCCTGATGAGTTCAGCTAAAATTCAGCTTTGCAAATCTACTTGAATTCCCACATGAAATACCATACAAGATAATTTTACAATACGGGAGAAGAGGAATTTACAATTCCAACGTTTTTATTAAGCAATAATAATTGTGAACATAATGCACACATCGAATACATTTGATCTTGAAAATATCAAAATTACAGAAAATGTAAATCAACAATATCTATTTCAGAAAAGATACAAGCTCTCAAGTTGTTACCCTAATAAAATAGAATAAGTATTTGATAACAATGCATGGACACAAACGTTTAATACACCCTCACTCTAAATAACGCGTAAAAGAGTATGAAAACTACACATAATTACAATTTAAGTATATTCACTACCTAGCAAACCCAAGTTCCTTACTCATAAAGAGCATATTTTTTTGATTGATTTATTTATGGACGTTCTTTAACATCTCAGGTCATCAGCGTCCCATTCAAATCAGGGCGGAAAATGGCCGACAAATTTTGCTCAGAGGCCTCTCTTTCAGGCTTGAGGTTCTTTTTCGTGCCATAAATGCACTACACGGGACCCACGGCTTCACTTCCCTTCCGAAGGAAACCATACTTAGGATTTTTACACCAGGACCGACGAAGAGCATATCTTAA
This sequence comes from Metallyticus violacea, assembly GCA_030762175.1. Taxonomy (NCBI): domain Eukaryota; kingdom Metazoa; phylum Arthropoda; class Insecta; order Mantodea; family Metallyticidae; genus Metallyticus; species Metallyticus violacea. The sequence continues at coordinate 50,310,087 of CM060832.1, read as the reverse complement.
AGTAACTTTACTCCAATATAACCACCATCATTTTATTACATTACAATAAAGAATTAAAATGTGATACCTAGATGGAAGCCTCCGGACTTAACAATTTTGAAGAAAAGGCCGGAAAGAAACATAGTCCACGCTGCCCCGAAGTTTTGGAATTATCTTGCCGAATACAACTCTCAAAGCTGGTAGTTTACCAGAGGCAATTTAATTTAGCTTTTAAGATCATAACAGCAAACATTCGCTAACCGCCGTTGAGTTATCGTACAATTATGATCATTAGTTTTTTATGTAAAATAATTTCCTTCCATTGATTTTTAGGGATCAGTCTGTTTATTTTTTAAAGTGATTTCACATTCCATCACAATTTTAATTGTACGAGGGCTAGTCAAAAAAAATGAAAGTTATGTCGCACAGTAAAAAAACATTGTTAAAATAATGTTGTATGATAAAAACGATCAACCCTGAATGGTGGACAAAAACAGAAGTTCGCTCGCGCATGCGTTTGTACACAGGGGACAAGCAAACTACATCACTTCGCCAATCACCTACATACAAAATGGGGTTAATTCGTGAAGAGCAAAATGCTGCATTGAAGTTTTGTTTTGTTTGCAGAAATTCGACATGGAAGCTTACAGATTGTTGTAGCAGGTGGTGATGTTCTGTCACAATCAACAGCGTTTCGATGGTTCAAGGAATTTAAGGAGTGCCGTGTTTCAAAAACAAAGCAAGGCGGTCCAGGTGCTCCAACAACAGCAGTAAATGAAACCATGATTAACACAGTTGTTCGTGAAGATCGACGGCAGACTTGCAGACATGTTACACATTTCCCATGGCAGTACATTTGCCATTCTGCATGAACACTTGAACATGAGAGACATTTGTTCTAGATGGGTCCCAAGATTACGGACTCCTGAACAAAAGATGATGCAAGTGGAAGTGTGTAGGGAACTTAAAATGTGTCCTACAGCCTCCATACTCCCCAGACTTAGCCTTCTGCGACTTTTATCCCTTTTCCTGTCCGAAAAAGGAGCTAAGGGGGAACGTTTTGGTATTTCCGAGGCCGTCGTGAAAAAGATGGCTTCCAGCATGTGTCTCTGGACTGACAGACGCATTGGTTAAAAAGCATTCGACTCAACGGAGAAACTTTGAAAAAGATCACAACGATCCGGACCAAGTCTTAGTGTATTCCATACGGAAAAAGGAACATTCTCAGTCTTTTTTGACCAGACCTCGTAGGAAACCTTCCCCTTTTGTCACTCTTGTTATGATTGGCTTAGACAATGACTGATCCAAATGCATATTCCGAATCAAGAGATTATCTCAAATCCCTTTTTGCGACGGTTTAACAACTTTCAGCGCAATACATTGATAGGCAGCTATCTTTCCAATAAGCCAGTATGAGGCATTTCTACTTTGCTGCAGATTCCTCGATCAACTGTAAGTTATCTTATTATGAAAAAGAAAGGCAGAGAAGCAATAAAACCTCGGACTGTTAATGGTAGTTGTTGGCTTTGCTTGACTCGTAAATGACCCCACGTTGGGTGCCAAAGATTTGGGACAGTTATGTGAAAGGTGACGTCGACGTCATCGTTTGCAATGGCGTCACTCTAGGTGAGCCTAAGGTGTGTTACTATCGACTTTTGTTGCTGCAGACTGTGATGGTTTCTTGTCGTGGGCGTCTAGAAACTGCTTCCATCCCAGGTGATACAGCGTCCTATCAGGGAATTTCTGCTGTTTTTGTTGATCTAAAATTCAACAAGACTTAGGAAGTGGTTCGGGCGTCACTAGTAAGTAAGTAGACGTTTGAAGTTGTTTTAACGATAGTTTGTTGCACGTACTTTCTGTTGTACTACGATGCTTTGCCAGCACACAGTATAAATATCTAAAACGTTAACAAATTACGATTCGTAAAAGACGTGAAACTTGACGACAAATAATACTGAGATGTGTGTAAGAACTAAGACTTTAATGACCGCTCGAAAAGAAAATTTAACACTTGAGTGTCGCTGACTATAAGTCAAATATCTGTAGCTTGAGAAACTAAGACTTGAATGCCCGGCGAAAATCTCTGAGTTGGATGCGGAATATCTGCAGCCGGAGTGGCGCAGTGAGACTGGAATGACGCTCGTGCCATCTCTTGTCTTTTTATACTGATTCAAATTATGAACGTTGGGACGCCATTATCCTAAAACAATCGCATCTGTGTCGTTTCTCTATTTCGAAATTTGAATCCTACTCATAGATTGGCTACCTTCAATTTGCCTTTCACTGATTTGTCTGCTCGGGGGAGCGGTAAATGTCTCCCTTTTGACTTTCTATCTCTTTAAAACATCTCTTGAATACAAAGGAATGGCCTTGGCACGCTTCTTCAGCGCTATCGTCTTTTGTACGGAGATTTAACTCTACGGCCAGCATGGCACTGGGCTTCCTGTTAACAGAGATGTAAGCTATTTGGTGAAAAATGCAAAATAGAAAAAAAAAAAAAAAATACACTCGTAAACATGATTGGACATTGTGACAATTATGGGAAAGGGAGGGAACATGTTGACATTCAAGTAAAATAGGGGGTGAAACTGTAAGAACAGTTTCAAAGTATGACCCAAACGACCAAGAGCTCAAGAGCGTAGTGTGCAAGCGCCATCAGGTGAAATATCCTACTGTTGAACTCGCAAGTTGCCTCTGATAACAAAGTCAGTATCAGAACTTGTTCCTCCAGAGTTGCATAAACTACATTTCTACAGTTGGTAGTTTCGCATAAGCAACAGTAATACAAAGAGCTGATTAAATTGGTATAAAGCATGGCTCCATTGTATTCCTGAGCAAGGGAAACAGGGTCCCTGGAGTGATGAATCACGCTTCACTTTATGACAGACAGTATGACGGACGAGTCGGGGTTTGGGGCATGCCAGGTGAATGTGTTGTAGCAACTGTGAAATATGTAGAGGGACCAAGGTATGGTATTGATTGCACCCTCTAGTTCCTATAGGAGGAGCTTAATACTGAGGGAATGGCTTACAGAGAGAAAATAGTTCTTGAGCTTTCTGCATTTTCCAGTTCCAATGTCACATCGTATCAATCCACGACATGGAATCTTATCTGTACAGAATCCTATTATGAGCCCATAAACATCTGGAACTCGGATTTCGAACTAGATCGCAGGATCCAAATCTAAACATGATATATTAAATGTACTTGTAGATGAGCGGAAACTGTACGATAATTAGAGCGCAGCCTTTTCAGAAGATTAGATGCTGAAGTAACAATTAAGAAGATACTGATTTCTATGCTAACAATGTATTTCTTATTAGAGGAAAAGAGTGAAAGAGAATATGTGATGATCCTTTTGGCAGATAATTTAATTTAATTTTTACTATTTGTGTTACTGTTGTCTTTTTAGCCTTTAAATGGAATATATATCTTTATATTTGTAAGGAGTATATGGAATATGACATAAAATTGAACAAGATGAGATTTGAAGATGAAAGGTTAGCAAGTGTTTTAAAAAAACAAATAACAAAGCAGGTCCTGCAACATTTTTATATCTGTTTATACAAGAATGTCTATAGAAATGTATGGGAAATAACCTTTTAAACAAATAAACAAAAACAAAAATTAGTAGGGAATCCGTGATTTCCTAACATGCTTTGACGTGTGTTTGTAAATATTGTATTATATACTTTTTTATTTTCCACACGATATTTAACATTTAATTTTGGTATTGTATTTGTATTGCATATGAAACCTGTACTGTATAGGATTAATTTGCATACGCTTACGTTTCCTATATTCCCACATATATTTCACTCGATTCCTACATGCAGCCATGCTTAATCAGCTTGTGATGTCATACAATGACGTTAACTAAATTATATTCTGAAAGTTCACCTTTGTTTGTGATTTTATGTGCAGTATACACGAGTCTATTTGTAATATGTTGGACATTCAAATGAATAAAAATGCATAAGCCAAAATAACATATTTTGTTCAGTTATATATATCAAATGTAGAATGTATAAAAAAAAAGATAAATACAAACGAAAGTTCCTCACCTGTCGATTTGCTTAGAGAGAGGTTGGTTTGCCGCATTTGTTACAGGTTATAAATTGTCACCGTTTAAATTTACACTTTACTTATGCACGCCTTTAACTCTCGGGGAAATTCAGTGTTCTAGAACAACACATCGATTTTATTTCAGTATTAAAGATAATTGTTTCACCGTTTTTGGATTTATTATAACTCATCCTTTAACAGATTGTCGAACAATTTTTATTACTATAAATTTGAATATTTAAATATAAAACACCTTGCATGGTTTTCGTTATTTTGTTTTGAGGGTCAGTAAACTAAAGTTTGTAAAATTGTGGGTCAATCTAAGACGAATTAGTAGAATAAGGGCATAAAAACATTGGATAAGATAGATATCGTTTACTTGACATGAGAATAAGTCATGCTCTTCACCTACTTTTAAATTTGGATTTCATTCAAATAATATATTCGAGAATAACATGGCAGATTTTGTAGACTTCAGGTACAATGATTGGCTAAGATGATGTGCTGCAGGCACACGCCTAAGAATGACCAACCCCATTATTATTATTATTATTATTATTATTATTATTATTATTATTATTATTATTATTTTGTGAAATTTCTGATTGAAGCTCAAGATTTGGAATATTATTAAACTTTAAAGTGTTTATAGTTTTTCTTAATAACATTAAGGGTCGCCTCTTAGGAACAAACATCTCAGAGTAAGAGGTTCGTAGTTCCATGATTGGAAGAGTATGTAACTCAATTAGCAAGATCGTCTGCACGGAATTTGAACATCCTTGGTTCGAATCTCGCTCCTAACCTGACTAAAATGCTTTTATATTTCTTATTTCAGTTCTGAACCTCGCTTAAATATTTTCTGCTTTACTTTTTAAGAAGTTATTTGTTTTCATTTTAAATTTTTTTGGTAAAATTTAATGTCTTTCTTTTATAAAAAATTAGTTTATATAATATATATACTGAAATTGTAATTTCATTTCTGTTAAAAGTAATTTTTTTTTGTTAAACAAAGCACTTGAGGTATAACTTAGTTTTATTAATTGCAATTTTAATTAGTCAGTGCTTTTCCCTATCTTTAAAATAAAGACAAATTTTCATACTAAACTGAATTTAATAATACTTTAAATTTGTTTTTATGTAAAGAAGGCGTGAGGTAATTATATTTATGCATATATTCAACGTTTAATTTAAATAATGACTAACTGACTAAGATATATTTTAGTAAGTACTTTACTTTCATTTATATTTTATGACTTGTTGCATCTTGGGCCCATTGTCCTTTCAATGCGTTCTTTTTCAAGGGTGGAGTGATCAAAAAGTGCAACCTTTTCCTGTATCTCTTGGAAAATAGAGAATAATACAAAGAGCGCAAGATTTGTTGATCGTTGCGATAAGTAAGTGCTTCCTTTGTTGACTGAACGAGTTTGTCTCTTCCCACAAAGAAACCTTGATATCTGTTTCCAATGGTCAGTTCTTGGTTGTGCCTACGGCGATAGGAAGATGCTCTAAAAATCAGAATATCAACACAAAGCGGTTGTTTACCGACACTTGTGTTTCTGTTTCGTGATGTTTCCCCCATACTACATAGTAATAACAACTTCGTAATATTGTATGATAGCAGGGTACAACCCTACACTCTGCATTCATCCCTTTACGGGAAAGTAACTCGGCTTTTATTTATTACTAAAGCCAAAATGGAGCAATTTTGGAATGTACTATATTTGTGCGCTGTGACATAAATAATCTCTTTTATTTTAATTTTCTTTCACCTATTTAAGAGAAATTATTAGTAAAAAATTAGGCGATTTGATGTTATGCATATCTAGGTAATATCTTTCTGGCATTATTTTCAATTAAGTATAGATGTAATTTAATTTAATAACAATTAGCTAACAGGTCAAATACCGGCATTATAAACTCTCCGCTCAAGGTCATTTTTAGGCGCAACACAGCTTTAGTTGGTATTTTGCTTGCATTGCATTTAAAACTGATTTCCTTGTGGTAGTAGCCCTGTTGTTGTTTGAGAATTAAATGTAATATATGATGTACCATACCCTAAGCTAAAACTAGAACAAAAATTTTTGGCGTACGACACTTAAATATGTAAAAATATATTCTTGTAAGCTTTACTTACGTTTAGCGAAACAATATCAATAAACAATTGAATTTATGATAGAAAACGACGTGAACAAATGAAGGGAAATGATCATATTTGATGATGCATTAGACCGTTCTGCAAAAATAACCCTTGTCATGTATCGCAGGAAGTAGGTATTTCAAAAAGCTCGGTCTGTAACCTACAAATTTTCTAAAATTGAAACCTTACAGAGTAATTTTAGCAGTCCTTAACACTACAACTGCTTGGCGATGTAAGTCGTATAAACTTTCGCAATGCAGTTTCTCGGAATATTTTAATGTGTCTACATATTGAAAGGTTTTATTTATAGGGAGGCTGCTAATGAATCTCGTTGTTGAAGACGAAAGTAGCTATGGCTATTATTATTATTATTATTATTATTATTATTATTATTATTATTATTATTATTATTATTATTATTTATTTATTTTTTCATTTGAACAAAATATTGTTCCAGATGCTATGTTACTGCGTTTTGCAAGTACGGTAAATCTGACGACTACCCATTAACTTTTGAATTGCCAAATTGTTAAAATGTAATTGTGAAATTCAAAAGACTGAACAGATTTTTCGTTTATGATCCAGGTGTGCAATTTTTTACCATTTGGGCCAACAGCCCACTCCAAATACTGCAACGTTAACAGGCATTTGATAATTTCTCAATTTGACAAAAATGTACATAATTACCAAATTAACAAATACTTGGGTCACTGGCATTATTAACGAAGATGCTAACCGTAGCCTCCCCCAAAAAACGAGGAATTTTGAGATGAGACACCAGGCAGGAAAATGATAACACAAAGTAGGTTGCTCCCCCGGTCCCCTCTAGTCAGTAGGCACCTCGGAATGTTTATCCCAAGCCAGCTCACAACCCAATCTTCTGTTCTAACGAAATGATACGGGGAAGACACTCAGGCCAGAAAGATGATCCCAATTATACTGAACAACGAGCAGTAAACAGTGGTACATGCTCTAACTAATCATTGATAGACGTAGGTCATGAGAAAGAACCAGAAAGTTGGACGTTACGAAAAGAAGTTGCCCATGGAACGTGTTTAACATTGCGATGTGAACAAGTTTTGAGACGAGGTACACTGCGATGAAACACATAGCTGAACATAGCTGAACATATAGCTGAACATAGCTGAACACTGCGCTGAACATATGAACTGAAACATTTCTAAGACGTTCAGTGAAAAATAGCTTACACGTCCTGAATCCGCACTTCTCCCTCAGGCTTGGCGCATGCCTATATCGTGTTTGCGAAGCATTTGTCTCATTTTTATAATAATAGAAATAATATTTTGCTTCGTTTGCAGCATATTTAGTATGTTGCAGAAGAAAAATCTGGACTTCATCTCTAGCAGACCATGGTAAAATAGTCCGGAAGTAGTTCACAGTTACACCTATGACTCCGGCCGTGAAAGCCTGCGCTCTCTCTTTAGTACGCAAATTATATTGGCATAGAAAGATCTATAAGTCGTCTGGTGATGTAGTAGTAACCATACTTACCTCGTAGACCCCAAATCGCTGATTCAATTCCGGTCAAGGCCAATAACTTTTTTTCTTTTCGGGTGTAAAAATCCTAAGAATGACTTTCTTTTGAAGGGAACTAAAGTTGTAGGTTCCGTGCCATAGATTTACGGACATAACAGAACCTCAAAACTGAAAGAAGAGGCCTCTGCGCAAAATTTATCGGCCGTTTCACGCTCTTACCTGCTATATTAAAGAGCGTCTGAAAAAAAAGTCACCTACAAAAGTGATATCTTGTGGGTAGAGAAAGATATGGGCGATTTCTTCTGGAAGCAATGAGTTTCCTGTTTAGTCTGTGCCCTGTGGACAGCATGCTAATGTCCGAACACGCCTGTGCCAATTGCAGTACAAAAAAAAAAATCCTATCTATCAAAAGGCCATTTATTTTAGCTGCTGCACCCAGCTATTCTTTAAAATGATAAGAAATTATTGTTGTGAAATTTATATTATCTCCTTTTGATGTTATTTTTTTTTTTTACATTTGCTACCACATCCTTAATATTTTAGAAGAAATAACATTTTTTCTTTAATTATATAGTTTAACTTGTTTGTTTATTTAGCTATTTACATCGCTTTTTCGATTGATACTTAACAGAATACATCTCTACCACTAACCAGGGACGCTCTTTACCTTTATTGTTTATTTTGACAAATTGGGCTTATTTCAATAATTCCTCAGTTAGTGTGAGTAATTAATGCAGAACGAGTACCTGAGTGCTATCATGGTTATTAATTTGATTGATTAGTTTGATGTAACTGGTGATTGCTATTTTCAGCGATAGGCCTGATAACACTTGTATAAACACTTTATGAGAATACTCGATAAACAAATACATTCTTTAATGTGATAAAGCGTGTTTTGAGTTTCTATATAACTGTGCTGATCATTTATGCCCATTAGTACATCCTTTTTTGAAAATGCCAGCAGGAAATGAATATTCCTATAAAATTTAATAATGCTAAGCTGAAATATACACTAAGTTAAAATATAAGTGAAAGTATCACTTTTTATTTAGGTTTACTAATATCATCAAGCTTGAGAAATGATTTGGTTTTCAGTTGGGTAACAAATTAAAAGTTCTAAGCCTGACTTGGATGTTAATAAGGGAATACGATTAAAATTATCTGTGGTATACTCATAACAGTATAGTACATTAACATAGAGAACTTTGAACATATATTACTCTCAGTGCAATCATTTTATTTTAACTTTATCCCGGAATAAAAAAATAACTTAATAGCCATTTTTCATCGCAGTCTTATGGACGTTTTGTAACTCTCTAATACCTAAAAATAGGTTCACCTAATTCTTTCATTCTTTGAAAGTCTGTGTAACGAAATTGTGCTATTAAAGATAAAATATGTTGTAACTTATACAAGATAAAATATGTCTCATTCACATAATGCTTGAAATCTATTGCTTCACTTGCCTACTATTTTAAATACGCATAGAGCTTTAGTTATATACCTTGTCCGATCTCCTAGAGTCTTACGTCTTGGTTAATGGCAACGCAGCCAGCGGCGCTCGTACCTAAACTCAGCTTTCCCCCACTTTGATTTGTTAAAGGTCGATTATCTCATCCAATTGCATATAATGAACAAAGTGTCTGAAAACGCCATATTTTGATCAACTGTCATTCACTTTCTTACAGTTCTTTCTGGAATTTCATTGCTCTGAAACAGAGGATTTCAAAAATGGAATTTTAGGAAAGCAAAGTCGCAAGATATGTTTGGTGAACTACAGAGTGAAAAAAAAACAAGGAAGAGGTGCTTGGGGCGTTAAAATCGGAAGCTTTAATGCTCGTTCCATTTTCGTGCAATGAATTTGATAATTATAATATTTACTTAACGCAAAACAGAAATAGAACACGGGAGAAAGTTCATGTAAGACAATGCTAACATAGAGAAAAATCCCGGTAGCCATTAAGAACAAAGTTATCTGCATTTTGCAGAGTATCTTCATTTTGATTAGCCCTATAAAATACATACCGAAACAAGATACCGGGTAACCGTAACATGAGTACACTACGTCAGAGTAAAAGGTGTGTTCTGAAGTGCATGCTTGTCTGTTTTTTTAACATCTTAATGCTACTTCAAACGGCACTGTTGTTTAGCCAGCCGTTAGACTTGAGTATGGCCTCCGGCCTGTTGGAGCGTGCAAACCTATAGTGGTAAAAAGTTCTTAGTCGAAAATGCAGCATCGTCATATTTTTGGCTTATCTTCGCATTATTATTTCAGGGTTTTTAGGTAAATGATTGTCAATCAATTCCTAATAACTCATTGCTGTATTCACAATGTAAATAATACTAATTTTCACACAGGATAGGTTTTCAATTTTAGGTATTACTAGCAAGATCTGACAACTGCACTTTCTGTAGGATCACAGTCGCAAGCCAATATGCTTGAGCGACTCCAATCCAGATATGTATCACCTCCCCCGCTGGCTTAAACACCAGTAAACGGAATGTACAGTTACTCAAATACTTGTCGAAACTTGCGAACATAACCGAAGTCTCAGGCAGGCTCCTACAAGCGATGTTATTACAGTGCATTACCTAATGTCATTGTGAGTAGCATGGCCATAAACAAACCTTCAATGATGGTTTTTTTTTCATGAAAACCATATAGGGTTACTATTTTCTGCATTAAAACCAGAAATGTGAATAAGTACTGGGTTTTCATCGATTAAACAAAATACAGCCAGCAACTGTTTTCTAATATGAAAGAGTATAGAAATAAAGAGTTTTGACGTTCCAACCTCAAACTGTCTGAGTCGTGGCTGTGCTTGATACATTATATGAAGTATCGTAGGTTCAAACTTCGCACAATTTCTGCACCTTTTATTCTTAATTTTTTCGTTGTTTGAATTAGCAGCAATTCAATAAGTAGAGTTAATTTTTAAATATAAGAGGAATATTGAATGTGTATTATTTCCTTGCGACCTCTTCAGCGTGACTTTAAAAAATAAATGTTTACTTTTGAGACAAGTTTCTCCTTATTACAAATTGAAATAAACAAACAAAATAAAACACAATCCACGCCATAGCTTGACTTTCTGCCCTAACGTTTTCAACAGGAGTAATCGGAAGCTTTCACTGCCGGAGTCAGACTTATAACTAGAAGTTTCTTCCGGACTTAGGAGCCGTGGTCTGTTGGAGCTAAGGAGTTCAATCGTTTCATCCCCACTTGCGGAGGACATCTTCAGTGGCGCGGTCTGAGTCCAACAGACCACTGCTCCTAAGCCCGGAAGAAACCTCTAGTTATAAGTTTTCAACAGGATTTACATCGTGTTATTTGGAAAAGTAATGTATCAGTGAAATGTCCTCTCGCTAATCAAACCAAACACTATAACAGGACAACTTTTTCCGGCAGATGGGACTATAATAGTTTCCAAAAATTCATTTCAAGTATTCGTTAAAGGTGTCCTGGACTGACTGAAAGAAATCTAGTTCCAACATCAAACACTTACGCGACCACTGTGAGCACAAATAGCCACGTAACGTTCTCATCTCGGTGTCCACGTGGTAGGTACAAGCTCATTGGCTCTTTATACGAGGACAACATTACAACTTAACCCGCAAAGATTCTCTCCGCCAATCTCATCATACAGGACCTCCTAACTCGCAGCTAAGTCGTTGCCCAAAGCAACCTTTGTACAGCCGTAAGGAACCGGGAAGATGACAAGCCGCCTTCAATTGGGCAGCAGATGAGAAGGGTCTTCTTTCTATCTCTGCCCGAAGAACATTCTCCCAAGTAGAAAGTCTTTTCGGATCACTCCGAGTCACTTGTCACTTTTCTACATTTCGATCTTCCCTATATTGCCTCCCAGTTCATTCTAGTCTCAAACGGCGAAAACCTCTCATTAATCAAAACTAATACAGCGGCAGCCATATCTCAATTAAAAGAAAACATGTCAACAGCAAGTGGTCCTGAGAGTTTACTTTAGTTCAGCCAGTCACTTACAGAGGTACTAGGTGACTTAGCACTTGAGCTGAGTGGCCTGTTCTAGAGTAGAATAAAAGAAAAATATGAACACCCGTAACACTGAATCAAAACTAACGTTCTCGTCGTTTAAATAATGTGATAGAAAGTATTATAAGTATAGGGAATAGGTTTATTATATAGTCAGTCATCCATATTTATTAAATGACTAAATAATTTATTTTTATTTAATTAAATGAATAATCACATGTTTTTTTTCTTAATCGTGGAAATTTGTTAACATATTAAGAAAAATGGTGATCATTTATGTATAATCTACTTTAAAATGATACTTTATAATTTAATTTTGGAAAAATTATGTTTTCGTAAAAAAAATATAATAAAAAAACATAAAATGACGTTCAAGTGTAAAATGAAGATGCGAATTTCCAGCTAGCAGAGTTTCCAACATTCCATTCCATTTGAGTCGTCAAAGCCACTCGGCCACGGCTGCAATCTACCTTTAGGTTTGCTGTAGTGTCGTCTTTAAACATGTACTTCCTTCTGAAATCCGTCATCGTCTATAGGGACCTTGATTCGAATGTAACAGTCATATTTTGCCATCCAAAAATGCGGGCATTCTTTCTTTCAGTAAGTGTACATATTCCAAGCATTCCGCCCAAGACAAATCAAAACTACGTAGAATAAAATTGTACGCATAACCACCCAAAAGTTTAGCAAATAGATTTTTAAAGAATGTAATATATTGTCTGTCCTCTGCGTTTGCACTTTACAAATAAAATATTTTGTACAGTATAATTTGATTCATTGAAATAAAATCTTATTTACTTGCACATACTTAAGCATTAGAACAACAAACCATCTGATTATAGGTATATCCTCATTGGTTTTACAAATATTCGAACAGTACTAGCCTTTAAGAATATGTTTATTGCCGAAAGGGCTAGACTTGCTCTTTGATATATGTTAAGTAAATAGTCTCTTTTTATTCGGTAAAGAGTGTTTAAATGTAGAGCTCAATGCAGTCACATTGTTATTTTCTTTTACTTGTTTCATGTAGCATGCATATCTCCTAGGTATAAAAGAATTTCTTAGTGGTGTTTATAAAATACATTCACGATGAGTATAGAAAATGACTGGGTTTTGATACTAAGATTACTGTGAACTGTATTTAATTATTTAAAATAATATTGTGTAATTCCCACATCAGGTACTATGTAGATAATTTGGATAAAACTAATAAAATGAAATATCATTTTTATGTGAATAAATAATGCATATACTTTTTAATAAAAACTATATTATACTCAATGCAAGGTGGCATTTTGTACACATGGTTATACTGCAGTTTGACGATGAAAAGAAGCATTTTAAATAAACAACTGAACTGAAACTGTATTCAAGCTCCACTTTAAGTAAGATTAGACGTTTATTCACAAGATTATGGAGTTGGTACACCCTGGGTACATGCATGAAGTGCGAGATGCAAAGGTAAACACAAGAAGGGGCGTGTGGTGGTGCCGATTTCAAGCATTGTGTGCTTGCGGTTGTGTGCTAGAGATCGAATAGCACTGGGGGAACTATAAGATCTGTGACGTCAATTCTGATTTACTAATCTACTCAATTTTCGTGCGCAAACATTCATTGCAATAAGTGTTTGGTTCACTTAGCGTCGCGCGGAAGAGACCGATAACTTGCAATATAATAAAATGTTCTATGAGAAAAAATTGTACCTCTAACAAAAGCTACGAGTGTGTTGCTGCAGTAACAAACGAAACAAAAATAATTCAATCTGCAAAATTTGAAACAAAGTGAGATACCAGACAAAAAAGATGAAATTAAAACACCAAAAAGTTTGATTTTAAGTCAACTACAATAAATTAGAATGGGATAATATGAGCAAATAGTTATTGGAATACAATTAAAAATTACAGTAGTTAAAACATCGAAGAATATGATAAAGTAAGATTTAAGTTTAAACAGTGCAGAAACAAACGCCTGATGCTATCCTTGAACGAACTAATAACCTAATTCTTCGTTTCATGCAAGAAGAATTGATCAAAACGTGGTTTTTTACCCAATATATTGTATAAAACTATTAGTATGTATAGTATGAGCAAAATAAGAATGTATACAATGTACAGTACTTTAAAAAGTTATACCATACGTAAGAGATAATCGCAGATTTATTTTAGATTGCTTTTTAGCTTATTACAGTGGTAATAAGCTAAATGGAAACGAAATGGAAACACACATTTGCTATGAGTTAGACTAGGTAATATAAATCATTGCAGTGACTGAGAAATCACATATTGTTTAAACTTGTCTAAACAACTAAAACTAGAGTATGTAATAGATATATTGTGATAACAGAAAAGAAATGTCCTAACCACGCATGATTAGCGGGAAAAAGAGATTATGATGTAGATGAAAAAAATATAAGGATTGGTAACAATTGGTGATGACTTATACAAAATAAAAATACCTAAGGTGAAGGGGAAAAAAATACAGCTGATTATTCAAAAGTTAGTGGCTCTAGTGAAAGCATACCAGTTATAGAATATGAAAGGCAACACTTTTCAACCCCAGAAGTTTACAGCTTATATCAGTGTCATAATTATAAAGGTTAGTTTATTTTTGTGGTGAGAGTATCAAATTCAATTCGTTGGTTACTAATAACTAGCACGTTTAGACCCTGGCCTAGTATTCACACAGAGCAGAGAGGTACCCAGCATTCCTCTCGCGACAACAACGCAGCAGCCAATCCGAGGTTTGTTGATTTATAGTTGGGTGTAACAAAACAATGAAACAGTTTCAATACAAGGCAAATGTCAATTTATAATATAATTAAGCAATCACAATCACTAACAATTCTGTTAAAACGAATCCTAATGAGCAATTTTAAAATTGAAAAGCTAATTCTCCTTCAATTGCCACTCACAATGATGTACGGAACATTTGTTCTATCACATATATTCGTGCTTGTTTATTTTGTTCTCTAATTTCGTTAAGTATTCTTTTGTGTTGTTATGCAATAACATATTGTTCATTTAACAAAATCTGAAATAAATCGGATTAAAATTTCAGTGTTTGGCAATACAAAGTCTTTGTCATTCACACAGTGTTTCCGTGCAGTATAGATACTCCGTATATCCATACACTAGAAGTTCTTAAACCATGATCTCGACTCAAAGTTGAGACTTTATTGGGTAAATAAATACACATCAAAACACACATTATGAAATAATACTAATTTAACTTCTAGTTTCAATGATGACTACAGTTTTGCGAACAATAATTAAAATACTATAATATATGAAGGTTGAGGAGTCTCGGAAGCAATTGTGTTACTAATCAAGAGTGAGCTCTAATGCCAGCTCCCTCGACTTTTCCTTACTTGCAGAAAATTTCTCGGAGGTGTTAGAAGCTGTTAGAGCTGCATCCCGAGCCCCTCCCGGTCGATAGTGAAGAAAGCCAAAGATTGTTTTTACAGATATAGTTAGATAATAAGAATGTAACCTTTACAGATATAGCTAGATAATAAGACTGTAGCCTTTATTGATATAGCTAGATAATAGGATTGTAACTTTTACTGATATAGTTAGATAATAAGACTGTAATCTTTACTGATATAGCTAGATAATAAGATTGTAACCTTTACAGATATAGCTAGATAATAAGATTGTAACCTTTACAGATATAGCTAGATAATAGGATTGTAACTTTTACTGATATAGCTAGATAATAAGATTGTAACCTTTACAGATATAGCTAGATAATAGGATTGTAACTTTTACAGATATAGCTAGATAATAGGATTGTAACTTTTACTGATATAGTTAGATAATAATACTGTAACCTTTACAGATATAGTTAGATAATAAGACTGTAACTTTTACAGATATAGCTAGATAATAGGATTGTAACTTTTACTGATATAGTTAGATAATAAGACTAACTTTTACAGATATAGTTAGATAATAAGACTGTAACCTTTACAGATATAGCTAGATAATAGGATTGTAACTTTTACTGATATAGTTAGATAATAAGACTAACTTTTACAGATATAGTTAGATAATAAGACTGTAACCTTTACAGATATAGCTAGATAATAGGATTGTAACTTTTACTGATATAGTTAGATAATAAGACTAACTTTTACAGATATAGTTAGATAATAAGACTGTAACTTTTACAGAAATAGCTAGATAATAAGACTAACTTTTACAGATATAGTTAGATAATAAGACTGTAACTTTTACAGATATAGCTAGATAATAAGACTGTAACCTTTACAGATATAGCTGGATAATAAGATTGTAACCTTTACAGATATAGCTGGATAATAAGAATGTAACTTTTACAGATATAGCTGGATAATAAGACTGTAACCTTTACAGATATAGCTGGATAATAAGATTGTAACCTTTACAGATATAGCTGGATAATAAGATTGTAACTTTTACAGATGTAGCTAGATAATAAGACTGTAACCTTTACAGATGTAGCTAGATAATAAGACTGTAACCTTTACAGATATAGCTGGATAATAAGGCTGTAACTTTTACAGATATAGCTAGATAATAAGACTGTAACCTTTAGAGATGTAGCTAGATAATAAGACTGTAACCTTTAGAGATGTAGCTAGACAATAAGACTGTAACCTTTACAGATATAGCTGGATAATAAGGCTGTAACTTTTACAGATATAGCTAGATAATAAGACTGTAACCTTTACAGATGTAGCTAGATAATAAGACTGTAACCTTTACAGATATAGCTGGATAATAAGGCTGTAACTTTTACAGATATAGCTAGATAATAAGACTGTAACCTTTACAGATGTAGCTAGATAATAAGACTGTAACCTTTACAGATGTAGCTAGATAATAAGACTGTAACCTTTACAGATATAGCTGGATAATAAGGCTGTAACTTTTACAGATATAGCTAGATAATAAGGCTGTAACCTTTACAGATGTAGCTAGATAATAAGGCTGTAACCTTTACAGATATAGCTAGATAATAAGACTGTAACTTTTACAGATATAGCTAGATAACAAGACTGTAACTTTTACAGGTATAGTTAGATAACAAGACTGTAACTTTTACAGATATAGTTAGATAATAAGGCTGTAAATTTTACAGATATAGCTAGATAATAAGACTGTAACTTTTACAGATATAGCTAGATAATAAGACTAACTTTTACAGATATAGCTAGATAATAAGACTGTAACCTTTACAGATATAGCTGGATAATAAGGCTGTAACTTTTACAGATATAGCTAGATAATAAGGCTGTAACCTTTACAGATGTAGCTAGATAATAAGGCTGTAACCTTTACAGATATAACTTTTACAGATATAGCTAGATAACAAGACTGTAACTTTTACAGGTATAGTTAGATAACAAGACTGTAACTTTTACAGATATAGCTAGATAATAAGACTGTAACCTTTACAGATATAGCTGGATAATAAGGCTGTAACTTTTACAGATATAGTTAGATAATAGCATTCTCAACTACCAGGACATAACGACATAACGCTTAGACGGTTAGAGAGACATGCTATAGTTGTCAAGGTAGTGGGTTCGAACAACACATAGTGAAGCTTTTTTTTTTTTTTTTTTTTTTTTTTTTTTTTTTTTTTTTTTCCTGCCGAAGTCAAAGGAGATTTGCAGCCATTCAAATGATTTGTTCACTAACATAGTACCACGCACACAATGCACTATAAATTGTTATTTACGATTTTTTCCCTGCTGGAATCAAAGGAGATTTGCCACCATTACAATGATATACCCCCCTCCCCAGCATCAATTTATATTTACGAAAAAGAGGCGATCGTAGGCCATCAAGCCGTAGCGAGCCGCAGCAAACCACTGGATCCACCGGTTTCTAGGATTTACCAGAGGTTAGCGTTGAGATTAGTGTTTCTATACTTTAATTAATTGCAAATTTGCAGGCAGAATGTTACGGAGAACAACTCATAGGTTACATTACCTTTAAAAAAAATGAATACATGCAAAATTCATACTTTTTCAAATAACCACGACACGTTTTGAGCTTTATATTTCTAGTTAATATTGAACATATTAATTGAAACATTCTCGGAGGTGCTTTGTAGGTGTTAGAAGCTGCTAGAGCTCGGAGTCACTCCCGAGCAGTATTGCAGAAAATACCTAATTCGGTGTTTCCCGTTCGGGACTGAGGATTTCATCCTCTCTCCGCTGTCGCTCGGGACTGGAGTTCTAGCACCTCCGAGAAATTTTCTCCGTGCAAGAGTGAGTCTCCTTTGCCGGGCAAGCATTGGAGTTCCGCACACGTGAGAGAGGGTAGTAACGGAGTTTATTTGTAAATGCACACCGAGAATCGACGGACTATATTACGCTGAGTGATGAAGTTAAAGATGGGGAAGAGACGATGGACCAAGGACGAAATTGCTGGCAAAGAAAACCTGAGTAGTCTGAGAAAACCTGCCTAGATGGCACAATCTCACGATCACTGGAGTCGAACCAGGGCGGTAGCAGGCAGCAGTCTGTTCACTCGGCCATGGCGCCTCCCTTTTGTAAGGAGATTGTGTTCATACTAGAATGAGGTTGAGTTTGACTCATTTAAGGTTCAGATGAATCATCGGTTAGGACAGGCATGGCAATTGTTTGCCCGAGCTTGTACAAATAAAGTACATTACGGTGCTCGACAATGCAATAACTGTCTGTGACAAGTTATATTTTGTCAGTTTTGAAATTTTATTTCATACATTATTAAGGTAACTTTTAGGGTTTTACAATTTTTGTGTTTTACAAAATCTTCAAATATTGCTAAGCGTCGGTAAATGGTTTCTTAACCGTCGGTACCACATTTAAAACATATCGAGGACGATAAAGCCAGCGTTATTGGAATACTTGACAATAATACACCAAAGCTGACAAACTAAATAGACGCACTAAGCAGAATGATTTAGTATACTGAAATGACGCAGTTTCTTTGGGGGAGGGGGGGGGGCGGAGAATGACACCTGATGCTACCGTGTCTTGTGAAACCGTGATCTGTGATTATGACTGATAATTATATATCAGTGCACTATTCGTAAACATATCCATGAAATGATATTAATATTTAAATAATAAAAATAGTGGGCAGATAGCTGAATGAAACAATAGATAAACGACGCTCAACTGCTAGCTTAAATACATTATGCTGGGCTACCCACTCACCACCACTGCTACAAGAGAATCAATTTGTTTTATTTTCAAAGACAAAGACGAATTGGATTCAATGTCAAAGCATCTGCACTAACGATGCACCAACTATGATCCGTAAAAGCCAGGGCTTTTAGGAAGGGCAACGAAAATTAATCCGTAAATATTGTGTTTCATTCATCCCAAAGGAAAGTTTTACTTCAGAGGATTTCGTTATTTTTATGTGAAGTTTTTTGATCGTTAAGTTTATAAAAGAAACCAAATGTTTAGTAGATGTGCTTTAGTTACACCCGTTTGTTGTCATTTTCTAAGATCACATTGTGCTTGGTCAAACGGAGATTGACTACCACGCGAAAGTAAAAATGTGAAGAAAGAAAATATAAGAAACTAAGAGACTACTTCTCCAACTTCTTTCTGGAACATGAAAACACTGAGCTATCAGACATACGTAGATAATTGAGCATCTCAGAAACTATCCCCACATTCCAGAAGATATGAATTAGTTGGGCCTGCAGTTCACTTAGCATTGATGTTGAATGTTTTTCAGACAGTTGATCCCCGGGAAGATCTCATTTTGCAGTTTGCAAAATAAAAAGAATAAGTGTTTTTCTTTTGGATTCAAATAAAGAAAGAATTGCATATCATGGGCAACAAATTTATGAAAATGTTACTTTCGTTTTCGACTACCTGTCTGCGTTTAATAATTTCTTACAGGAAAAATTAGGAATAAAAACAGACTTGCTAGAGTACAAACTTGAGATGCTGCGTTTCAAAGGTATCTCGTAACTAAGTTTTGAAAAACGTCCTGCGCTAGTACTTGTCCAGAATCAAACTCAAGCATTCCAAACATTTGTATAAAAGGTTTGAGTTGTCAATTATAATTACGTATTAGTTGCCCCACAATATGTAATTAACTGGGCCCAGATTCTTATGACGTGTCATTTTTTTTTCCTTTTGTTATTTTTATCGTAAACTGAAATGTGTGATTATCGTAAACATGTCATTAAAATTATATGCTTTTCATTGGTAATATACTGTCACATTTTGTTTTACAGCGCTTTGTTAATTTCCGTCATTTTTCATAACATCGTCATATTTTATTATATTGCATTTCCTTTCCATCTATTCGTTTACAGTCGTCTCAAAAGGCGTTTGCACATCCCTAAATGGTTTCATGTAATTAAGCAAAATATTCTTTTCTAAACATATTTTCACAAAACATCACTTTTTGGGGTAAGTTGTATAGATACTTTCGACAACATTCCATGAAGGTGACCTGCTCAATGGGTTTTACTTCTTAAAAATATACCCCAATAGCATCCTGCAATATTGAGCGGATTTTTTTTATGTTACTATCAATGATGGGCTTTAATTAAAAATAGTTTTTATTTGCAAACTTAAAAATACATGTAATTTGTTAATGTAATTTTCTGTAATATTCCATCCTATTGTAATATTTCTTTGTTGTGCGTAGTGTTGAGAATCTCAAGATTTTGCAAATTCGTCAGAAAATGTTTGTAATTGCCTCGTGATATACGGAGATTGTTAAAAATAAATTCCTTTGTATTCACTTTCCATGTCGAAGTTGGTAAATAACTTTCATGAAAAGGAAGTATTCTTGATAAAAAAAACTTAGACAGTCGCGTACAGTACTACCAAAAGTAGCGTTAGATAATATTAGACGTATTTAGAAATATTTTAAATGATAACTTCGATGCCTTTCTCAGCAAACGAGAATTTTCTATTCCTGTGTTCAAAAGTCTACAAAGCTACTGAAGTTACCATCCTATAAATTACTGTACTGCAAGAATTTAAACCGGGTGACCCTGCATCAAGCAGTAGATTTTGTAGATTGATTTTGAATAATAAGCATGACGGAGGAATTTATCCTAATCTAATTTTCTTTATGGACGAATCTTGATTCTACCTAAGTGGATATGTTAATTCATTAAAAAATCTAACCTACCTCACGAGGAACCCATCCATGATCAAAAAATAGGTCTGTGGTGCGCAATTAGCGGCGAGAGAATAATAGGTCCTATTATTATTATTATTATTATTATTATTATTATTATTATTATTATTATTAAATTAACTATAAATAATAAGTGATAGTTATATGCAGAATATTTTACAACCATTTTGCGTGAATTAACGGAGGAACGTAGGTTCGCGATTTTCTAACAGGATTCTGCAACGCCACATAAAGTCCTAGTGTCTCTTTGCATGAAATACTGGACGACAGAGTCATCGCTGTTAACACTTTTCACCTCGGTCCCCCAATTTAACACTCAGAATTTTTATTTCTGGGGATGCATTAAAGGAAATAGCGTACAAAACAAATTCACACACGTTAGATGAACTGATAAATCGCTTTCGTGAAGAAAATAATGTTTTGCATTTCTCATTAGAAACTGCAGAGAGAAATGGTTAATTTCATGAGCCGATACCAGAAATGTATGGAAAATAAAGGGAGGTAGTTCACGCTACTTCATGCTTGATAATAGAGAATAATGTACTTTTTAAGTATTTAAGTATTTATAATAACTTGTGCAACAATCATAGTATGGACCTTCGACTCCCTTTCACCGGGGTACCAGCTTGAACCGACCGACCAGTCGTTAATCGTGGAGCAGCCCCGAAAAAAATCAGTCACTATTTTATAATTCCTTATGGAAAATGTTATAACTCTTCCCTTTAATGTCATTTTTCTGGTCATATTTTGAACGATCTACCATAGCTTTTATACTACGTATGTAATTACAACTGCCTCTTGAAATTTGAAATTCCAGTATAACTTTGGATAAGCCAGGCAGTAAATAAACTTGTGCCCATCACCAGGCTGTTGTTTCTCAAGTATTATACTTGGCAACCTGGAAGTAAACATACAGTGTCCTCAACTAGTTAGTTGCCTTGTTATCTGGTTACCAACATGTTGGTGGATAAATTCATACCTCTATTTATATGGGATATAAACATTGAAACTGTGCAGGAAACCGAAAACAAATCATCCCTTGTTTTCTTCAAGTAAAATTAACTTGAGCATATAAACTTGTGTCATAATTAATGAATTATAAATGTAAATTATTGCATCAGGTTAAGTTACATGGAATTCTTGCATTTTGGAGGCATATTTGGGTCTCCAATTGAAACAATGATCTAACAAAGTTTTTGTTTTTTATCTAGTAGAAATGCCTTTCATTAATCTTAATAACAAATAGTATCAAGTGTTTTTACCACCTTTGCGAGCAATATTTTGTAATATGCTCACGAAATAAAAATTTATGTTCACGAAATAAATTTTTTAAAATGTCAAGTATTTCCAGATCTATTGCGCATTTTGATACTTCACATGTGGAATGAGGCACTTAAAACAGGCAACCTGATTATCAAGTACGAGAATTTTAGTGATAAAAAAGAAGACTGCAGAAAAAGTTGCTTGGCTTGAAGGGGGACATAATGCGATAT
The DNA here is from genome assembly GCA_030762175.1 of Metallyticus violacea. Taxonomy (NCBI): domain Eukaryota; kingdom Metazoa; phylum Arthropoda; class Insecta; order Mantodea; family Metallyticidae; genus Metallyticus; species Metallyticus violacea. The sequence goes on along the minus strand of CM060832.1, from coordinate 50,287,755 downwards.
TGTTACCGTTTTCTATTTCATTATTTTAATGGATTGATATGTTTTATTATCTACTGATATTTGTGCTTTTGAAGGCGAACACAAATATACGTTTGAAGTTCATTGCATGCCATTGAATGCCAACGTAATATTGTAATATATAATATTGTATTATATTAAGGAACAGACTCAATTGTGTAACCGCTTTCCTTCATTGTAGGTGATAAAAATTGTGATCTCAAACATTGATACTTGCTATAAAGCAATTCTGTGTATACATGTTGCATATCGAATTTCATTTGAACTTATCATAAAGCAAACAAAAACAGATCGGGAAAGCTGTTACACTGCGTTGTGAATGCCTGAATAACTTTAGAAAGCAGTAATTTGATCGCTACCTCAGCATACCACATACTGAATACAGACACACGTGGGAAACATTCGATTTGTAATGTATTGTGTTGATTTCAGATGTGAAATAGGGTAACAAATAGGTATCAGATAGATAATTTGGATGCGTTTCTAATGCGAAATCTCACCGTTCAATAACTGTTATATCTGTTTGATTGCAGATTTCCCCAATAAATGGTGCCTTTTTATCAGACATTTATAGCGCCCAAAGTAGAGCTATCCGTGGCATGTGCGATTAGATGTATTAAATGTATTAAATTACATTATTAAATGTATTAGATCCATTAAATTCTCCCTGCTCAAACTGAGCACGCATGTAAGAAATATTAAAAGTTTTACTGTCATGTTTTCAGTTTAAATTACATGCCTCTTAAGTGTTCAATGAAAATAACCTTTTCTTTTTCTATAAAGTTCTGCATTTTCTCTAACAGGGATCTGTATGCGCGCAAGAATATTGTCTACACTTAATTAAAAAAGAAATCTTACAGGTTTATCATGACATTTTGTGGAATTTTATGTAAAAATATCTTAAAATGATGTGAAAAAAAGTTTTAATAGTTTTGCATGCAGTAGATTTTTGCGCATTAAAATGACTACCTATTACAATTTTAAAATTACCACATGCATAAATCAACTCGGTATTTGCCGATTTAAACGTGAAATAGTCATATTTCCATTTGGTTCTAGATTTTATTCTATTTCATCCATCGGTTCATCACTAGTTTTTTGGATAACTTAAATCAAATTTAAATTACACTAGTTAACAAATTTCAACTTTTATTTATACCTGGTTTGAAATATAATGATCCAATATAAAGTTGTGGTGCTGAATTCAGGAAAAAAACTGCTATTCTCTATCATGTCCCATTTTCTACATATGCAATACAAACATACACTCGTGGATACAACGTGGGTGCAAGATAATCATTTTATATGCATAAAAATTACTTGTAGAACTAACAAATATGTAGATTTACCTAATTTTTATTTTCATAACTCAATGGAAAAATGAGTTTTTCCCTGAAAGGTCACAGTATATACAGCATACTATAAAAAATAATGGCAAACATTGGCTTTTTTTTTTACACCCGTTTTTATTATTGAGGTATCGTAGATGGTGGACACTGATGATACATGAAATGAAAAAATATATTGGGAAAGGATTTTTTTTAAGGAATGAAACGTTCCAGACCTCCCCGGCATTTGCCATTTATGAGGGCTGATGGAAACTTGGAAAAACCTCATTCAGGAAGAATGGCCCTGGCGGTGTTCGAACCGCAGACCTCTCGCTCACGAGTTAGCGCTTTAAGCGCTTTAACGACCTCGGCCACCCGTGGCGGTAAATGTTGCTTTCATTAAATACAAACAATACAAGAAATGCAGACTCAGAACTAAGTAGCGTTTATTGGTTCAATGTATACGTGGACATGATGCAAAAAGATTTAACATTTAGTTGACAATACAGTTTCTGTTTTACTCTTTATTTTGTTTTTAGAAAGTGTGCCGATGATTCTCTTCTTTTGTACGATGTTTCGTCACACTTCCTAAGAAGATACCCACAATAGTAGCAACCCATCATCAAAGGGTTCAGTGCCCTTGATAACAGTAATATAGTAAGGATGTCTTGGTGAAAGCACTTATCCCTCTCTTTACTTAAAGCGCCCAAATTTCTCGGGAAGAAGTCCGGGTGTGAATATAAAAAGTGAATTTTAAGCGACTTTCTACACCAAATGTTCTTCTAGTTCTTTAATGAAGTATTCAGTGATGAAGCAAAGTTATCACTTTTTCTGTTGCCCAGAAAGCCGTTAACAATGCTTAGTATCAAAGTTTGGGTCTTTCAATTGTTTTTTGATTTTTAGTCCTACAAAATGTCTTCTTGTACCACCCCTCCCATAAGGGATTATTTTTATAAATTCTACCACGATAATATATCTTTACTTATAAAAAGAGTAAAAAATAAAAAAATAAAAACATATATTTATATAAAATCTAATCAAAAGAACAGAAAATAGCAAAAGATTTGAAATATGTAATCTAAAAATCTAAATAATTCAAAAACCTTTACGTGCTAGCAGTTTTTAAGTGATAGATTGGGATGATTGAATGTACAAATTCACGTGCTAATTGGTGTATAATATGTCAATTGTAAAATAGTTGACTGTGTTATCATCCTCATTAATGGATTATTTCTCACACTAAATATATACTATCTAGTCCCAATTATTTCTTCATCACCAGAGTTTAATAATTATGACAATGATGCTATAGACATTTTTAAAGAGAAAGACATTTAAAATAAGGTCTTCAGAACAGCACGAATAATATATTTAAGGTGTAAGATATATCAGCCCGAATATTCATAACTGGGAAGTCGAAACTTTCTTAGGACTCTAATATCCACTTTGACACTAGCGGAGAAAGTACGCAGGAAATGTTCGTATAATTTTCAAAATGGATTTATGAGGTTCCTTTGTTATTAAAATGTCATCAACACACATACACACACTACACATCCGCTCTTTCACAGGTTAATCAAAACTTATGAGAAAGATATCTGGTTATGTTTTATAACTGCTATCTGACTTTTCAGAAACTTTTATCTAAGAGATAATGTAGATATCTTACATTTCGGGAACATTTATCTAGCCGATAGCCTACTGAACAGATGTCTGACATTTGAGAAAATGGACCTTAAGTCAGATACAAGTTGAATGGCCTTCAAAACACAGTCGTTGTGTGTGTCTTCAAACGTATGAAATGGTAAATAATGCCAATCCATTTAAAATAGTGAAGTTCACTTTCATATCTCCTCGTCACCTCCACTTGTGAAAAAACAATATCACTCAATGTCCCTCTTCTAGCAAGTAACTTTTGTCTGAGAAATTTTTTTTTTTCCTCCTTATGAAAATCGCCGTGTTATTCAAATAGCCTGTTTTAAGTGTCTCACCCTGTATAAATAAAAAAAAAAGATCATTATAAGAACTGTTATATCATCATCACCATCATAATCATCAAAGTGTGAGTTATAAGGTATGGCAATACTAAAATCAAAAATAACCTCAAAAGGAAAATACTTCTATATAAAATTAGTATAGAAACACTTAATTTCATAATTGTAAGAATAATGCAAATAAATACACACAAATAAGTAAACAAAAGAGTCATTTTTCTATAAAAACGTGGGGAAAATATTTTGAAAACGAAAATAGCTATCGAAAGAAAGTGATGTGCTAACCTACAGCTATGTAAACATTTGCCTCTATGCTACTAGGGTGACAGTTTCCAATACAGACATTGGCTTCATGGATAGCGTGCGCTCTTTCAGGCGCTGACATTTTCCTTCAAATCGAAACAGAAAACGAGCGAAAAAGGTGCGTTCTTTGCAGTAGTTCATATCATGTTAGGCACACTTCGTGATTTTATGTTTTTTTTTTTTTTTTATAAGCCTTCCGGAACATTGTTGCAAATGTTGTATTTAGTATTAATGTTTTTGACAGCTACAATTCAAATAATATTCCAATGAATATAAGCCTGATTATTTATCTTAAAAAGCCCATAACTGTTGTTTTTTATCCTGACCTACCTATTTTTATATGCCAGCTATTTGTTAATTTTTTCATTTATGTACATGAAACTATTCAAATATTGTGAGCAAAAAATAAAAAGTGCTGAGCCATTGTTTAGTAGAATATTTGAGTAAATACAGCTGTAAACGTGACCCAAATATTATTCTGCTTTCTTTCGTACCTTGGTAATATTTTATATTTGTAGTATTTGAAATGACCGAAACGAAAAGCTTAAAGACTTACAAGAAATGCCTTTTCTAGATATGAAAATAGGAATGGGATTTTTCTTTGCAATATGTGTATAGTTTTATGACTTTTGGCTTTATAATGCAGTAATAAACTCACCGCTGTGTTAATTTGCTCTGCTTACATGACAAATATTACATTTTGAAAGGAACTTAACTAAGAAAATATAGAACATAAACGGCAATACATAGGACGTCCTGCTTAACACCAACAAAAGAAATGACTGTAACTGTTAAATGAAAAAACATATTTAATTGAAACTTAACATTTTTGATACATTAAGATTTTCAGCTTTAATGTTTGACAGATTTCAACGTGAATACCATTTGTAACAAGGTAGATATTAAACCTATTGTCAAAATCAAACAGGGATTTCTTAGCATACCAATAGCGTCTTGGTAGCGATGTGAGAAGGAGTGCCGTCTTGCTGTTAAATATTTCCAGCAGGAAGCTGTGGCACAGTTTATAGCTTAAGCATGTTTAGATAGTTTGTGACAGTCATTGTAGCTCAGAAAAATCGAAGTAATCTATCACGATTTTTTATTACGTTACACTGGACATTAATTTTTGGGCGAACCACATTCTTGTTCAAACACAACATGCGGATTCTCGCTTCCCCAGATTCTGCAATTTTTTCTGTTGGTTTTTCCTGATACATGAATGAAACATAAATCAAATTACGAATTATCTTCGTCAATTTTGTCCAACACACTCGCAACATAAGCCAGCATTTTGATTTACGATCGGGTTTGATTCGCTGTATCATTTGAATTTTGTATGTTCTCAGATGAAGCCTTATAATGAACCGTACTGCAAGGAATGCTAGATTGCAAATCAGCATTTCGAATTTATTTTTTGGGTTTCTTGTAAAACAGGTTGGAAAGTGTTCAATGTTATCTTCAGATTTTTTCTCAAAGTGTTTACCATTATCAGCAGTTTCCTTTTTGCTTGAACTTTATATTCCAGATCATTATTACTTTATTGTTAGGAATAGGGTCCCATCTTTGAAAAGTGTACTCTCGACGAAATCAGCATTGTGCATACTCCAGAGTCTTTGTTTCTGCTAACCAAAGAACGGGAGAGATTTTCGTCCACGTAAGCTAACTTTACAGAGTTAACAGTTTACTATTTCATTGATAGACTAAATTTAAAATCTGCACTACCAAACCTAGGTACATTTCATTCTTTCTGGTGTGTATGTACCAAGTTATAAGCTTTATTTTGTTGGTTCTCTGAACAAGACACTCTGTATTTTAGTAACACAAAATGCATGTTTAGTCTAAAGATCTCCGGAGTCAGTAATGACTTGTTATTGATGCCTTTTGCACAGCTACACGAAGAAACTTTTGAGGAAATGGGGCTGAAATTCCATGTAACTAAATCGTTAATCACAGTTCAACATCGTTTTCGAGCAGAATACGGGAAGGAACCATGGCAGATAAATTATCCGTGCTTGGTATGTGTAATTTAAAGATACCGGTTGTTTGTGCAAGCGGAGATGAGCCGTACATCTCAATCGGTATGCAGCGTGCCAGACAAAGCTTCCAACTTAACATTAAACATAACAAGTTGTGTCTATTAGTACTTCCTTTATCATGATAGTTACTTTAAAACTTTATCGAGATATTTTGATTAATTTTAAACTTATAGAAAAAAATTATAGAAAAATTTAACATCAAATATAAATTTGTATTAATGAAAAATATTATAGAACTGTTCTCGGCAACCGCTACTCTACCCTATTTCCAGAATTTTTTATGTGACCATTACATTTACAGACTAAGCGCCCACTGCAGTGTGCACTCGCTGCATGCGTTTGTGAACACAGCGTTTACGAGCATGCGCGAATTTCTCCGGTCGACAGGTGATGACTGATTTTTTGTCAAAGGGTTTACATTTGCATGTAAAAGTCGATAGCACATGTTTTGAATATTAATCATCTACACCTAAATACCTTTACAACAACGTTCTTGCAATCGCGATCGCATATCTAAACTGTTTGATATTGTGGACTTCAAATGTTAGATGAGCTCAACTTTTTTTGCTCTCTGTGAGAACGAGTATTTTGTTGTGTAAAATGATCGACACAGAACGTTCTGGATTTCAACCAGCGGACACACAGCACTTTGCCACTTACGAGTTTCTCAGAAGTGCAGGTATCTCCGGATCAGAAGCTAGACACATTGACTGTAACGAAGAGATACTCAAACAACCATACATGGAAATTATATTGATTTTCACACCCTCCTATGAGTAAAGTATTACATTGTCGCATTCTTCAAAGATAGACATTAAGACGCACAACACAGGCATCCCTCCGAAAGGTCTAGAAGTGAGATTCAAACTTGCCGTCTACCGCAAAGCCTCTACCATCCACTTTCATAATCCAGTCGATGTGGGGCTTTACTTTCTTATACTTGACGTGCCGTAATGCTGAAACACCCAAGAGGATCCAGAGAATGAAGAGCAAGGGAGGATCTGACGCCTAGAACTTCAGTCGAGGATGTGGAGGAAAAAGTGTTATTTTTGTGAGTGCTTGTTCTTCTCCACTCGCCCAGTAGAGTGTTACATCATATTTACCCGGAGACGTCCGTAATGAGGAAGCGCTCTGCTTTGTTTTGTATTAATACCGCTACTTTGCGTGCCACCGAGGGCTGTCTTTTTTGTTTCTTTCTTTCGCGTCCATGGTTCATTAAATACAACTTCGCATGTGCGCTGCGGATGTTAGTATTACGATAGGTAATGAATGACGGCTTAAACCTGATTTTAAGGTGTATATCTACTGGAGTTTCTTGTAAAAATCTAAACAAAGCTGTCACTTAGCTAAAATATATCGTGCTGCAAAGGTAATAAAGTTTTGAAAATAAAAGTAATTTTAACATTACCTCCACCAATGTTTGTGTTTAATTAATTATTTCTTTATTCATCCCAAGAATCATACACCCCTCTTTAAGCTAAAATTTGCATTAAGTCAGAGATCTTTATTAAAAATAGACGCCGTGGCGGAGTGGTTAGACTGCTCGTTTCCCTTTGAGGTGACCGTAATTCGATTCCAGCGGCCGTAATTGACATCTGACTATCGTAATACTATTTATTGCTTTTGGGTGGTAGTTGGGTAGTCATCTTGTGAAATAAGAGGCTAATAAACATTTTGAACTGAAAGAAGATGTGCATTCTCCCTCCCGGTCTACAAGAAATGTGAACTCTACTGTTGATTGTAATTTTTAACCAGTAAGAACTGAGAATGAATCTGTAAGATTTGTTTAACGTGGTGTTCAATTGTTTTGTTTCTTCACAAAATGGAATCCTTATAAGTGAAATATGTGCTGGAACCTTAAACGAAAAACGTCAATCATATGGAAGATACTTGCTCCGAATAAAATATTAAAACTTTAATCAGAAGAAATAAAAGATGACTGTAAATGCACGCAGGCAATGATTGAAGTTACTGCCAGAAACGAAAGTTTAAAACAGTTTAATCTGTTAAGTTCACATTATATTTTAGAATATTTATCTCTGTAGCTGATTTCTGTTTTGTCTGTAAACAATGGTTTAAAATGGGGAAGAATTAGTTTTCTAACCTTCCATACAAATGTCGGTCCTGGTGGTGTAGTGGTTACCATATTTGCCTCCTACACCCAAGAACGCGGGTTCGAACCCGACCGGGACCGATGGATTTTTTCGGGCGTAAAAATCGTAAGTATGGCTTCCTTCAGAAGGGAAGTAAAGCCGTGGGTCCCGTGTAGCAATTTACGGCACGAAAAAGAACCTCAAGCCTGAAAGAGAGGCCTCTGAGCAAAATTTGTCGGCCGTTTCACGCCCTGAGTTGAATGGGACGCTGATGACCTGAGATGTTAAAGAGCGTCCTTAAATAAATCAATCAAAAAAAATCAATCAATCCATACAAATAAAAATAAGAGTTGGAAATGAAAAACCAAACTTGAAAAAGTAGGATCGCCGAGATTCAAACCACGGATATTCAGCCTTTTATATCATCATAAAGATCATGCTATTAACAGTCGAAATATTTGTAATGAAAGATGAACCATATAACAACAAGAATTGCTAGAAATATGTATTCAGCAATGGAGAAAAATACAATATACCGGATGCGGAAAAGCAATATACACAAAATTATAGAGCAGAAAGGCAATACCAAACTAAGCATTATGTGGATATGAACAAGAGGTTGCGGAAGGTTTTTTACTGTGCTACATGTCAACATTAAATCCTCATGTTCGAGTCTCAGATAGTAAAACTTGTTTGTGGCGTGCCAGATGTAAACAAAACGCACCCTCTTATACAGTACTAGTTATTATCTTTAGGTGTGTCTGATGTTCAATGCAGCATTTCTGTTTTGAAATCTACTGCATGCTACGGTTATACGAACGTTCGTCTTGAAATTAGGCGAAACTTATGGTTCCAACATGAGGCCGCCCCTGCTTATTTTTCCTTTGCAGGTCGAAATCATCTAAACAGAACACTTGATGGCACATGGTTCGAGCGCGGTGGACTAACTGGGTAGCCTTTACGGCACACGTTCAAGTATGCGCATGTAATCTTTGCTTCTAATTGCGCATCATACCCGGTATTTGAGACGGTGCGTATACAGTGAGTTATATTTCAATTTGACTGGCAAAGGAAAACGTCAGATTTCAATTACGATCATGCAGCGCTCCTGTTATTATACCATATGTGCGACCCCATGCTCCTAGCCTCAAAATGCTTAGTTTGTACTACCTAGCTAATGTACACTTTTCTGCGCGTTGTTTTTCCGCAACCTGTGTATTTAGAACGCATAATATTATTCCTAAAATGTCTTATACATGGAATACCAGGGGTCAGATTTGATGCCAGTTTTTGTTTTTCTATCCATGAAAAGGAAATAGGTAAGAAAATGTATAAGGTACTGTTAAATGACAAAATGAGGAACGTGCCCCTCCGGTTACAAGTTAAAATTATTATACCTAGTACATTGAGAAATATGGAAGGACAACAGCGGCCGATAAGAACGCTAAGACACGGATTCGTAAGCCGAAGGTTTGAGGTTCGAGTTCTGGAAGATCTGTAGATTTTACCAAGTGTTTTCTCAGTCCCCATTAATTGAAAATTCTGGAAGGTAACCTGAACTTACATCTGGAATGCTTCATTACCAAAAACTCGTTTTCCAATTTATCTTTTATATCATTCATTATAATGTGATGTTATTAATTATCAACCAACATATTATACAATGTTAAAGTACATAAAAATCGAACCAGTTATGGATTATATTTCTTCTATTCCACTTTACTTGAACACCGCAGCTGTACATGTGATGAGGATATCTTGAAATATTTATTGAAGTATCATTAATGCTTTTAAAATTTCAGGTTTCATAATCACTTTCCCAAAATCTATCCGCATCACTGATGCCGCAGTTTTCCTAAATAGACCCTTATCTTTCTTGTTTTTTATCTGATCTTAAATTTAAAATTCTCCTACCTCTTATATCCATCTATAACTATTCCACTTTTGGTAAAAGAAAATCTTTTCTCCATATTATGTTCTTTTCACTTTCCAAGATACAATGTCAAATATAACTCAATACATCAAACAGTGAACATTTTTCATTTATGAAATTCCTTTCACATTCCACTTAAGTATATTACTCAAATTCTGGTCTCTCCTCTCTCTGTATCAATTTACATTATTGAAGTTTCCTATACTAATGCGAGGTGCCACACTGCCATAAACTAAAAAATCGATACTGGTGGCGTAGTGGTAAATATACTTGCCTCCTAAACCTAAGATCGCGGGTTCAATCCCGGCCATGATCCTTTTCGGGAGTAAAAATCCTAAGTATGACTTCCTTCGGAAGGGAAGTAAAGTCTTGGGTCCCATGTCGTAGATTTACGGCATGTAAAAGAACCTCAAGCCTGAAAGAAGGGGCAAAATTTATTGAATCATCCCTGTCTCTGAACGGAATGGGACGCTAAATGACCTGAAATGTTAACGAGCTATTTAAATAAACCAAACCAACAATCAACAAATGAGGTAAAAGCTATAAGCCAAAATTGATGCCAATTAAACATGCTATCACTGCAAACAAAAATGTGTATGATTAATATATTGATGTTTCAAGAATAACAAAACACCTTTCCACAAATACAGAAGCAATGCAACAATGAACTTTTGCAGGATTTAGTTTAGTGTACCAACATTCACTAGAACTGCCTAGGTAAATGTACACATTTTTCTGTTAATATGGACAACTAAGTGGGCAAATATGCAGTTGTCTACGTTTAGCACGAGACCGTGCAAAGGTTTAAGATTATTACATGTGCTACGATAATCAACAGCTCTAAGTCACATATAAATTAGTTTCACAAATTATTTTTGTGCTTGTAATCTTTCTCTAGTTCCCGAGAAGCCAACTTTATGTTTGAAGGTATCAGTGTCTACACATCCAACGGTTTTCACCTTTTTAAAGAGGTTTTACTTCTTCCTCTTATCTGTCTGTGACACTGTCTCACTATGACCAGTTAGTATTAACATTAACATGTCGAACATTTGTTTCATGCATTTCTTATGCTTACGCTTTACGCAGCAAAGTGATGCTGGCAGTCGCAGCGGTTAGAGCGCCACACGGCCGGTAGGTCACCTACGGGAAATGAACAAAACAGAATCGTAGATATTCACGTTAGCGACAAGATGCGTACAATTAAAACAATTTGTAGTTATAGCGCTAGTCTCACAGTACTTAGTGAATATTTTCAGCATCTTCTTTAAGAAGGTAAGGATTTTTAAGCAGTTCATTATTTTTAATTGCTAAAAAGAATACTAACCTACTCCTGCACATTTACTCAATGATACAACTTATCTGGTGTTTTTTGTTTATAAATATGGTTTTATCTATTCTGTTTTTCCATGACTTTACGACCTTGAGCAGTTCTTGAGCAGATCAATTAGAAGTATCTGCAAATGGTGTAAATGTACCATCTCTAACTGTACTTGGAGTTATTTGTTGCGGTAACAGTGTTGAGCATGTTTCATATGATATGGGAGTCCTGACTACATTCATCTCCACAGAAATAGGATTCTGGCCTCATTTGAGCCTTCAAATCATTATGCACTTCGGCTCAAACAATGCGCTATAACAATTGACACGGGGCGAAAATGCCCTGTGTAGAGAGTACGTTGCTCTTCAATTTACAAGTGACCCAATCGAAACAACATTTGGTTTCACGCCATGTTGGCTGTTTTTGTGTCAGGTTGGGTACCCCCGGGTGACATTTTTCCGCGAAGTGAGAGATTGATTGAAAACAGAACGTAGGGCTTTGTACATGAGGTATTTTTAACAAATGACTATCGCGCTTCGTACTCTGTTAGAACAGTTTAGATCTTATAGCAGTAGTATTAAGATTGTCGAGATTCAGAATGAAAAGAGAAACAAAAATAATAATCAGAAAATAGGTGGCTGTGATAGCAGAACTATCACCATTTTCTAAAAGGAAGTCTGTACAGAAAATGGTCATATAAGCAAATTATAAATTACTTATTACTTGTACTAAAACATTCAAAAGTACTGCTTGGAAGGGAAAAAAACTAATGTGGTATTGCATGGTTTTCAATTTTGGCATATCATTGTTGTTGCACATGAATCATTTGAATTTAGTTACACTTAACATGTACAGATGTCAGGGATGAGTGGTCAGCCGATCGTCTCAAGTGCATAAAATACTAATCAATTTTTCATGGACCTTTTATTTTCCTTCTTTTTTACGATAAGTTCCTGACGAAATAACGCTATAAGTAACTTTGTAAGAAAGCATTGGTCTATAGTAGATTCATAAATAAATACTAATAGAATAAATGTAACTTCAGCAGTTATTTATCATATGAGAAAGAGGTCTAACTCATTTTGAAGTCAACAAAAATATTAGTGATAGTCAATCATAACTTACAGTATAAAAGTGGTTGTAGTTATTAGTAAGGGATATCCATAAGTTGACAATAACTTTAATAATTAAATAGTGAGGTAACTTGTAGCAAATCATTTTGCCTGCAAAAACTTACAGTTCGATGAATTCTCCCCTTTTCACCGAAAATAAAGCGGAACGTAAGTTCTCAGGTGCTTCTGAATTCAAATTGATGTAACAATTTCTGCAGACAGTTTATCATAAGCATGAGTTATATATAAAAGCTTCGATCTCAAGTTGAAAGTTCAGTCAAACATAAAAATATCTCCCTTGTCTGAAACTCTTCGCATCCTATGCAGACAAAGTTCTGATAATTCCCTTGCTTATCTTTAAATCTGCTATATTTGAAGATATTCTTGAGGTAGTGTACTTACTACAACGTATTTATGCAACAGTTTTGAGCTAAAGAGAAAGGTTGGTGATTTTGTTTACATTGTTGCAAAGCATATTTTTCTCAGAACGGATATTCTATGAATGATACAGATGGTAAAATGTTTCTGGGGATACTCCCGTAAGGCAAAAGTCAGAATGTAGCACATTCTTTATAATGCATAGCAATACAATTTTCTGGAGCCAAAAGCAAAAGGTTTCACTGAATGTCAAATCTAAGGATGTGGCGAGTAAGATCTGCTCGACTGTAATCGTTTTTCTTTTAAATAATGTTCAAATATCATCCCACATAATGAACAGATAATGGCTTTAACGGTGCTAGTATTCAAGGCATTATCATTACCCTTATAAAGACGCGTGCTGTCATTGACTCTAAAATTTCCATCGAATTTTACGTCGGCAAGCCCATAACATAGAAAAATCTATACACTAATTGCTATATACGTAATGTACGGACATAAAAATAATTGGCTTGGTAGAAGGTTGTTGATTTGGTTTATTTACGGATGCTCTCTAACGTTTCAGATAATCAGCGTCCCATTCAATTTAGGGCGTGAAACGGCCGATCAATTTTGCTGAGAGGCCTCTTCTTTCAGACTTGAGGTTCTTTATCGTACCGTAAATGTACTACACGGGACCCACGGCTTTACTTCCCTTCCGAAGAAAGTCACGTTTAGGATTTTTACGCCCGAAAATATCCATCAACCTTTGCCGGGCTTGAACCCACTATGTTGGGTCTACGAGGCAAGTGTGGTTACCACTAAACCACAGGACCGACTTGATAGAAGGTGTCGGGACTGCAATTTGTATTACCTTGTTCACTTCTTTCGTAAGTTGAAATTGATGTAAGGTATTGATCACATACTTAATAATGTATTTCCTTATTTGAAATTAAATTATATAGCTGAATTAGAATATAATTTTTGAAGTTTAATATTATATATTATAATTTCCCCACTATTATATACATATATATTCTTTTTTGTCGGTCCTGGTGGTGTAGTGGTAGACATACTTGCCTCCTAAACCCAAGATCGCGAGTTCAAACCCGGTCAGGACCGATGGACTTTTTCGGTCGTAAAAATCCTAAGTATGGCTTCCTTCGGAAGGGAAGTAAAACCGTTGGTGCGTGTCGTGTATTTACGGCACGAAAAAGAAGCTCAAGACTGAAAAAACAGAGGTCTCTGAGCAAAATTTATCGGCCGTTTCACGCCCTGAATTGAATTGGACGCTGATGACATGAAATGTTACAAAGCGTCCGTAAATAAACCCAATCAAGAAATCCCAAGAGCGTGCTTAAAGAATTCCAATTTTCGACTGAGCATACACAAGCAAATCGGACGATCGCTTCTGTTTTTATTTTTAGAGAGACAAAGTTACACTGCGTTTAACGCCACTGTGTGGATTATCGATTCATCGCGTGATTAATTAGTTCCGTAATATTTCACGTGTTACAGAGTTTTCTACCATTTATCTGATTCTGCTGTGTATGTTATTTCCTGAGCACGTTCAGATCGCATTCATTCTTTTAACCTGATGACAGTCCGTTACGCTATGAAAAGGTTTATTATAGAGAACGTAAATTATCGAAAGTGGATATGAATTGTCGGCTTCCACTGTCAATTTCGTTTGGAGGTTAAAGTTTCTCCTGACTCGCCAAATTAAAAAAAAAAAAAATACAAAACAGCAACAAACAAAGGAATGAATCTAGACCCTTAAGTAGTGCATGGGTTTTCAAAGAATCGCTCCTAGAATAAAGCTTGCTTTGTTGCAGTTGTGTAGGTAGGCATCGAAATTTTAAGCACTTAACATCGAGTTCGCCACACTAAAACTTTGAGGTTAAAGAAATATAGAGTGAACACTAGCCATGAGTCACTCACTGCTTGGCAAGTAATCAGATTTAGATAATGGTTTTATCTTACAATATACGAGGGTAGGTCCATAAGTTTCCGACCTAACCATTTTCTAGGTATGATAAGACAAAATATATTTCTCTTTCCAATATTGTTACCTTTTATTGCAATACACTTCTCACGTCTTTGAATTAATATTTCAATCCACCGCCCCTCCCCCGAATAGTCAGAAGTCTTATCTGCAAAATGGGCATAAACAGCATCCATCACTTCTTCAACACACTTAATTTCCTTCCTCTAAGGTCCTTTTTGAGTTTTGAGAGGATGAAATAGTCACTGGGAGCTAGATTTGGGCCGTAGGGTGGATGGTCGATATCCTTGAAGCAACATTTCTTCACAGCTTTCTATGCAACAAGAACTGTGTGCACAGGCGCGTTGTCTTAAAGAAGGCGCACACCACCACTCAGCTTCCTAGCCTCTCTTTGATGGAAATACGTAAGCCAGCATAGTACCATTTATTGTAGTATTACTCTCCTTGAAGTCAATGGAGAGTATTCCTTCACTCCCAAAAGATGTGGCCATGACTTTCTTTCTTACTGAATAACCTTGGGCTTTATAGGTGGTGCTTCGCCAGGTTTGCGCCACTCCACTGATTCTCTTTTGGACAAGGGATCATATTAGAGGACCATAGTTTCATCTCCTGTTACAATGATTTGCAGAACTTCTCTCTCTCTCTCGTTACCAAGGCAGAGCTCCAAAATTGCCTGGCAACAAATAACTCGTAGCTGCTTTTGGACTGAGGTAAAAAGTCTAGGCACTAACCTTTTTCATGTTTAAATGTTCATGTTCTGTTGCTTTAGAAAGGCCCAACCTTGCTGCTATTTCTGTAACTTCAAACCGCCAGTCTTTCATAATTTCTCCTTCCACAAGAGCGATGTTTTCGGAGTGAGCACCTCCAAGGACCGACCTGTACGCTCTTCATCTTCAATGCTTTCTCGATCCGTTCGAAAAACGTTTGGCCCATTCTTTTACGGTAGAATATGAGGGGAATGCTTCCCCGTATACACCGTCCAATCGCTGTTTAATTCATTTGGAGTAAGTTCTTCTTTTGTGAAGAACTTAATAACAGCTCGAAACTCCATTTTGAACATTTCACCTTCTACCATAGCCTTCTTTATGCAACTATATCTGAACAACTGTGAACACAGCGGAGTGGAAATTACATCTGCAATTATTTACTTAAAAGATAAGGTGTGACATCAGATAAGGCTTATGTGAAGGTGATAATCCTTATCAGCGAGGCCGGAAACTTATGGATCTATCCTCGTATAAGTACATTAACTCCATCGCAAAAGTCCAGAGATCGCACATGCTATTATAAACAACGGCGGACTATATACCTATGTCAGTATTATTTATAAGAAGCTCTTAACATACAAATAATTATACTCCTTGAAAATAGTTATGTACAACTATTAACTTGCTGAAAATTATATTAAATAAATACACAAACTTTCTCTTTCATAGGTCTGTACATCATGCTTATACATTGTTTAAACACACACAACTTATTAGGCGCAATTTGCATAAAAATTCATCCATCTTTGACAATTTTCTTCCTGCTGAAGCAAGTCCCAGCATGCTAACGTGCCTCTATTAGAGCCTCCAGATTTAACCCCCAATGTTTGTACAATGTGCCAATATATGCTGCCAGTCTCCCAGATTTCACAAAGAGAGCAAACACTGTCTTTTTTTTTTTTTTTCATTCGTAATTTTTTGTGCTTTCCAAGCCCCCAGTCTAAACCAAACTATACCTGGTCGGTCTTTAAAATTAAAATTTGTATAAAATCTTCCCCAGTCATTTTTAGCTCATTACTAAGTTCCAATAATATTTTTTCTCTGCATGCTGCTTCTATGTCGTGCCTGTTGATGTAAATTCCTTTCTTCTAACTTTCATTATTGCTATTCCCTACCCACACTCCTCTCCACAACCATTACATTCCAATTCTTTCTAATCCTCTCTTTAACCCTTCTTCTACCCAGTAACTATGGTGCCACCGCCACGGGTGGCCGAGGTCGTTAAGGCAGGGACTCGTGAGCGGGAGGTCTGCGGTTCGAATCCCGCCAGGACCGTCTTCCCTGACTGGGGTTTTTTCCAGGTTTTCCTCAGTCTTCATAACTGGCAAATGCCGGGGAGGTACCTAAACTTAGGCCTGGAACGCTTCCTTCCTTTAAAAAAAAATATCCTTTCATCTCACGTATCATCAGTGTCCACCGCCTGTGGTGCCTCAGTAGTGAAAACGGGCGTTAAACACACACACACACACACAAAACAACTATGATGCCAGTTTCTTACTTGATGGAAGTAGCAAATTGCCCTAAGTGAAGATTGTTCTCCCTGAAATATTGTAATTAATTTTTTACAGCCAGAATTTTACAATGGATGTTACAAAGCGCCCACATTGGACTGTTATTAATTCTAGTTTTATTTAAAACGTCTTTCTGTTTTGGAGGATAAACTGCAATATTATTCCTTTTCTCAACGTGAACAAATTCGATTGTGTACGCAGTCCCTTTTCCGTTATTATTGTGGATATGAAACACCTAGCATTTGAAGAAACTCAAGAGTTGATTGGGCTTTGAAAATCAAATTTGGGGAAGAAACACTACTTCAATCTAGATTTTAGAGAACATGCCATTCTACACTACTTCAATTTTTAACAACATATATGTGCGAACAGGGACTTTTGACATAGATCCACATCAAAAATATTAAACGTGAACGCCTTCTTTCTGTAAGACCAAAAATGTTGAGTATGTCTTTGCTATTCCTTTCCGCTTTGAACAATTGTGTAAAAGTGAAGAAGTTCACATTTACGATAGTGATAGTGTAATATTCTTAATGTTCGAATTTGGATTACATATTTGCAGTTTTTAAGTATGATAAATAGTATTACAAAAATATTTCATACAGAAGCATGATTCTATTTGTTCGTACTTTCCCAATGTAATTTTTTTCGCTATACCTCCTAGGGCAATATATTGGGGAAAAGTTTTGTTCAATTAACAAAAATCGACAACAATAAAAGTATTAAAAGTCGCCGATATATCCAGCAAAATGGTTAAGTGTTACAAAAGCAGTTTTTGTAATGTTCTCCTTTGACACTACTGGAAAAGTTGCTGAAATTCAAGCCGTGGCTTATTGTCTCCACTTTACAGCATCTTCACATTCCACAAGTTTTCTTTTACTAATCTGTACTTTCTTCCGATCCGCAATAACTTTATGATTGTGATTTAAATTATCACACTCGCAATCCTTATGTATACATTATATGAAAAAAACCCATGACCCACTTCCAACCTTAGTAAAGTTAAACAAAGATGAAAAGAAAGGAATGATTTTAGAGTTTCAGAAAAGGAAATTAAAAATTGAGATGTCACTATATGTTTGTTGTAAACATTACAAACATGGAGTAGTATAATGCATGTAATGTTACAGGGAGAACTGTAGTGGTGATGATTAATATAGGGCAGCATTGCAGAAATTGATTTACAAATGTTAACTTTTGTTCTAAATTACAGAGAAATATTAAATTTAAATGTTTAATTTTCAGTGTAAAAACACTTAATTATCAAAAGGTTGATACATCAAGTAAAAGACCTTAGAATGGGACTGAACAAGAAAAAATAAAATGAAAGGTATAAGAATGTACCAATATGTACATATGTATGGGAAAAAGATACTTGCTGATGACGATTGGGAAAATAGAAATGAATGAAAGAAAGAAGAAAATCATCATTAAATAGCTAAAAAGGGACATGGGTAAATGTAGCAGTAGGCATATTCTAAGTCTGTATAATGAAAAACACAAATAATATGAGCTCGACAAGCATCAGTTATCAAATATATATTCATAAAATTAAGCACTAAAAATTATGGTAAGAATGTTTTGCTGTGGACTAAATCTCAGTATTTAGGAATTGCTTTGTTTTAGTTTATTAAATATTCGCAGCGAAAAGATGTAAAGAATGATTACATATCCATTATGACATATATATAATATAAATAAAAATGAAGTAGTAACATTATGAACAATTTAACTAAAATATCAATAAATAGAGATACTTGAAAAGGATAAAGCAGATAGATATAAATTATCTCTCGCTATATATCGAACTTCTTGATTTCTTTTATGGCAAGAAGACATTATATATATAAGAATTTAAATTCAGAACTTCACTGTTAAGCACTAAGAATTTTTATCTTTTGAATGCTTTGAAAACAACCACTATTTGCAAAATTATCACAATATTTCATAGCACTTTGAATAATTCGCAAATTCAGGATACTGTTATTTTAATTTAAAATGTGTACGGAAGAAAATGTATATTTAAAGATTAAAATAACTTTAAAATGTTATGCTAACATACTCTCGACAGATAAATTTTACAAGTTTAAAAGTGTAAAAACAAAAATGTCCACACGCCGTTTATCATTCGTATGGAACTTCAAGCGCAGAAAGAGCTTACTGCTAATACAAGCTTATGACGTCACTCGCTCCCAGGTGGCAATGTCAAGCATATTGCTGGGACAGACTCCCTCTCCTAGCTCTTTTCTGTTTTCTGAGAGAAACAGGTTATTTCCTCCCAGTGAACATTTTCATTCATTTTAATGGGCTGTATAGGTACGTACAAATTGTATAATATCAGTTGCGTTTACAAAACACGGTGCTCAATTTGGGAATCGCTTACTGGAATAGTCCAAGCATCACGAATTTTGTTGGTCCTAGTGGTGTAGTGGTAACCAAACTTGCCTCCTAAAACCCAAGGTCGCGGTCAGGATCGATGTATTTTTTCGGGCGTAAAAATTGTAAGTATGGTTTCCTTCGGAAGGGAAGTAAAGCCGTGGGTCAAGTGTCGTACATTTACGGCACGAAAACGAACCTCAATCCTGAAAGAAGAGGCCTCTGAGCAAAATTTGTCGGCCGTTTCACGCCCAGAATTGAATGGGACGCTGATGACCTGAGATGTTAAAGAAAGTCCTTAAAGAAAGAAAGAAAGAAAGAAAAAAAAAAGAGTCACGAATTTTAAGAAAGCTAGGTCATTACTACATAGATGATTGAAATGGAAGGCATTATTATACAGATGGACTTGCTTGAGGAATGTGAGTTTTTATCGGGTCGTCTCATTAACTGATGACCTTGAGGCGGAGGTGGTCCAAATCGACAATAAACCATCGCTCACGGCCTACATTCGAGTGGGACAACACAACAGTCCGTGGTAGAAACAATACAGTGACAGTCTAATAAATATTAACGCACTTAAAAAGTGACAAAGTCATTTACCTTGTCACGCAAGAAAATGTTGGAATGGCCTATCTACATTTTCCACATGTTTCCGACAGCTGCCTATGCAAATAAGCATTACCCCTCTCGATTCTCTTTGAGAAACGATATTGATTTCTTGTCATCCATTAGTTCATCTAAAGTGTGTGGATGTTACTAAATAAATCGCATTAAGACTTAGAACTTCACAACCTGCTACAAACCTTCTCTTTAAATAATATTTTGACAGCACGAGCGGATTCGGTGTGGACATTGCATAAATATTAAAAAAATAATAATGGAACAGAATAAATAGATATGTGTTTGTCATTTAGTATTCTAAGCACACTTACTTACATGTGTTGTTGCTTTTATGTTCAAACGACACTGAGTTTCGTGTTGACTCGAGGACGAACGTAGCAATTCTATAAATCCCGACCGCCTTGTCCTTGAGCGATGTCTTACTGACTGATGTAGTCTGCCGCCGTATTAGTCATTAATTTATTCGATTGTCCGATATGACAAATGTTTTCTCATGCCTCACTAAGCACTTAACTTTCTCCTCACTTCAGTAGAAACCAATATCTTTCGAAACAGTGAAATTCAATAGCCTTGCGTAACATCTTGCAAGTACACGACATAATAATGTAACATTACAGCGAGTCGTTCAGCTACATACCTCGAACGTGTTGCTAGCGACCGAATCCTATTAAGCGACAGTTGTGAGCAGAGTTTGACTTCTGAGTGGTGCAAGTTAGCTAATTGCTAATGTGTCCCACTTCTTCAGCAAGATAATTACTTCAGGAAAGTTTTGGGCGATATTATTGCGAGAAGGCTGAGGTAAGGAAGACCTTGGTGTAACGACTGTGATGCGCTGATTAATCCTTCTGTTTTAGCTGCAGATGATCAGAAAATTTTCAAAGTTGAGTTCCCTTCACCTCTGCCGAAAAGAAATTAAACAAACAACATAAAACGGTTCCAAATAAATCTAAGGGATGAAAAAGTATACAAAAGAAATGTAATCAAACACGCTCACCATTAAAGTTGTTTGGGAATATTGTTTACAGTTTGTTCATATTAAAAACGAATAATAGTAAAACTAATTACAACTAATCAAAATTTATCTTGATAACCGAAAGAACACATGAAACTGCAAGCAAAGAACATTCGAAGTGACATTATCTTTAAATAATGATGCATGCCATCCATCTAGAAGCATATCTACTGAAATTCGTTTCGTGCATATAAAATGTAAGGAAAGTAATACAATTTGAGATTTATTTGTTTATTTACGTACTGAGCAAAATACAAAATAAATGAAAAGGTGTAAAGTATGTAGCCCTGCCAACGTTCCCTATAGACCGAAACAAATTTCTTAAATGACAGCATAAATCGAATTGTTAATGTAGAACTACCCACTACGCTTGTGATTAGTTTTTCCGTATTTCAGAAGGCAGAAACACTGGTAACCTTCATTTGATATGTTAATGAGGGGAGCTGTTCATTTGGAATACCTCCCCCTCTCATGTATCTTTTCATATAGCTCATAGACAAATTGATTGTGTCCCTTTTGGCCATTAATTAGCTTCTCTTTAATTTGCGTTTGAGTACTTCAGTTTTTCTGTCTTCAATACCCAGTTCTTTATTAAGTGAGACATATTTTCTGTCTTCAATACCCAGTTCTTTATTAAGTGAGACATATTTTCTGTCTTCAATACTCAGTTCTTTATTAAGTGAGACATATTTTCCGTCTTCAATACCCAGTTCTTTATTAAGTGAGACATATTTTCTGTCTTCAATACCCAGTTCTTTATTAAGTGAGACATATTTTCGTGAACTTTCCTATCAATAATTACGAAGTTTATCAACATTTATATTTATGTTTATTGAATTTGTGTCATCTTAATGTATATACTCTATCTGAACAGTCTTATTTATTGAACATTTACATTTTTGTTTTCTTTTCCTAAAAAACGCTCCCAGATTTCATAACTGCATTTCATCAATAAATATCGTATGTAATATGACTTCTCTTTAATCATTTCTCTACCATATATCCTTTCCCTTACAGTCAAACAATATAATTATGTACTTCATTTTCTTATTCCCCATAAATTGGGCGCTAGTCTTGCAAACATTTTCCCTCTTCATAATTTTTATTGCCAATCCTATAATTTGCATTACAGTATTGTACATAATTTTCTTTGTCTATAATCATCTTTAAATCTCTATAAGTTAATTACCTTTTTTCCTAATTTGTAAAAATAGTTCCTACTTATCCATATAAATTGATATATAGAAAATTGCTATGCCAAGGAAGATCATTCTATCTTAATTTTTAAGGGACACAGAGAGAGAGAGAGAGAGAGAGAGAGAGAGAGAGAGAGAGAGAGAGAGATTCCAACTCTAGGTTGCATTGAAATAATATTCTATGTTTACTTCACTAATTATAAAATTTGTGTGTTTCTTCGTTGAAATCACTATTTATAAAAAGTGAAGAAGAATTTAGTTCTGTTGAAACAAAATAAAAGTAAAATAACAACTGCAAGTGGGAAAATTGGAACAATGAGTAGCTATAAAAAGTTTCTAAGAGTTTTATCCATCATGCTTGTTCATTGTTGACGTTAAATACGAACAAAATTTACTACATAAGTAATTAAATGACTTAATTTTTAATTCAAGTTCTTAAAAATGAAAGGGATAGGGAATGCTCTAACTTGACAATGTTAAAATGAGTCACATGTAAGGAACATTTTCTCAGCAACTGTATAACCAAAAGAAAGCCTGAAAGCAAAAAAGTTCACAATCTGTAGGTGTAATGTCCTTATGATAGCTGAAATAGTTGATTAGTTTTGAAAAAGTACTTTTTTTCTGTTGTGATGATTGATTTTGTATTTTAATACATATTTTTTAATAATTTTGTCAAATATTAACTACTTTCAAAAACTTTTTTTAAGTGTATGTAAAAAACCCCCAAATATTACTCCTGAACATTTCAGCTCAAAATATTAATTAACAGCTCAGAAAATGTTCATTGTGTGAAGAAAAATTAAACTTATGGGAAATGAGCTCCAAAGCTGAAACGTCAGTAGAGAGGCTTCCATGCTTGGGCCATGAGAATTCCCTCATTTTCCATTTCTAATCTCCTTTTGACATCTCTTTGAACTGTTTTGCACGTTTTATGGGTTTATTAAACTTATTTTTTCCACTCCTCGAGCCTCTCATCTATTCGCTGCATTACATCCAGTAGTATTAGTATCAGCAAGTAAACAATAGTAGCAGTTCACATTTTAATATATTTCCTCCATTATAAGTGACCATAGCATTTAATAACTAACATACTTATAATATATATATTAAGTATCTCGAGATAATTCAAGCCACACAATGAAAAGAAAAGTTCATACTTTCATCTAAGATAATAATCAAAAATTGATTTTTTTTAAATCCAAAACTCATTCCATATCCCCTTAACAACCTTCTCACAATACTAATTATGAATCACTTCATATCCTCAGGTTTAAACATCACATCTGTAGTTGCAGTTTATTTGTAACTTTAAATTATTTTTAATTTTTAAAATGTGTCCAACAAAGAGGAAACCAATGCAACGTCATAGAATATACCAATATTTATTGTCATTTTATAAATATCTCTTTGATCAAGGTTTTGACACAACTGGCATTTATGTTTAGTGCAGCTAAAGTAATTTGGTTTTAAGCTAAAAAATGTAATATCCACTTTCTCGAAATGATATTGTTCCTGGCCTATGATTTTTTTAAGTGTCTAACGCCCTTTTTTACTACTAAGGCACCATAGGCTGTTGGGCATTGATGATACATGAGATTAAACGATAATTTGGGAAAGACTTATTTTTTTTTATAAGGAAGGAATGTTCCAGGCCTAAGTTTAGGCTGCCTCGCCGGCATTTCCCATTTATGAGTTCTGAGGAAAACTAGAAAAAACCTTAAGAGCGGATGGTCCTGGCGGGAATTGAACCTCAGACTTCCCGCTCACGAGTCCGTGCCTTAACGCCATCGGCCACCCTCGAAGGTTCCCAATGATCTTTATATGTAGGAGGAATAGAAACCAGCAAAACTGTTGTTATTTTTAGTCTAAAAAGGTATAGAGATAGATATAGATAAAAGACACAATGGAAAAAAAGAAAGAAAGAAAAGCAGAAAATAAGAAACAGTAAATACAGGAATATAAGATGATTAAAAAAAAGAGCGAAAGGAATATATATCTAACTCTTTCTTTCACGATTTTCAGTTTTTGTTTGTCTTCCCTTATTAAATGCTAACATTGAAAGAAAGGGTTTTGGCCTCTTTCTTTTCGTCTAGAAAAACCATATACTCGTATATCATCATTATTGTTTTCTTATTTGCGCTATTTTAGAGTTACTAACACCATATTGGTTTAGAATCAACGCGGTGCTAGGATACGATTTGCAGTTCTTGTAGTGTCTTCATCTTAGCATGTATCCACACACCTAACACAATATCTGCATCAGCAACGATGGCTATGAAAGATCATGTATTGCAATACTCGTAATTCTGTGTTCATTTCTCGCTTTTATGCCTAAAAATATAGTACTTGAAATTTCTAAAGACAACCGAGTGTTATTTAGTTGTTTAAATGTTTATGAAATTTCGTATTTTCTATGTTATGTGCCATTGATCCTGAAGTTTTTATACCTGAATCTGAATGTTATATCTTATATTTTTAAATTGAAGGTCAAGTTTTAAGTATAAATAAATTACAAATGAACTTGAAGTGTTCTTCAAAGAAATTGTTGCATTATTTTGTCCTGAAAAAGTTTATCAGAGTTATAGAATTTAGGATAATATATTGTGGCATAAGGGGGTCTTTGTACCATCCTAAGGATGCAGAATTCACATGGATAAACAAACTACCAAACCAGAATTATCCTCTTCTGTACAAAACAAAGGAAGGAGTTGATCAATTTGTGTCATTCTGAAACTGTGACAAGGAAATTCAAAAGATTTTTACAGACTTTCAGATGCTGCAGTATTAAATGCATATGTAATGTTCAGATGCATTTCTAAGAGATTTATCAAATTTAGGCTGATCTAATTTAATTAAAAATTTAACCATAAAACTCTGAACATACGAAGACGAAAATGGTCAAGCAGATACTTCCAAGACTACTTAGAAGTAGCACTCAATACTTTTCCGTAAAGACGAGCAAACTCAAGTTACTCCACTAGTTGTGGGACCTAAAAATATGCGTTCTGCTCATTTTGTTCCAAAAGTCTGTGTATGGAACACAAGAGCAATATTACTATTTCATTTATGTGACTTCATTATAAAACCGACCAGTGAAATGAAACAAATTTTGAATTCTGACCAATCACAGCCCGATATGGCAATGAAAATTATCGTGAAGTTTTATCAAACCTCTTTACAATGCGAAGTTTAATTGTCTTCTGGTCGGTGTTGCGAACTCTATACCCCCATTTTAATTCCTGAGCACGCATCACTGACAACTTTTGCAGTCCATTCATTCAAATTTGATAACTGCGTTTTCAATAATTATACATTTTAACTAACTTAATGCGCATTCAACGGCAATACGACTGTTTTGAGTATTCAGTCAAACAGTCCGAAATTATTTTGTAAATTATGTAATAATAGCTGCCTAAGCAATCATAAATATTAATAAACGTGTTGTTCAGAATGATAAAATGTTACCGCTGTTTTGATGTTCTCAGTTGGTGTTATCGAACGGTAGCGAATGTAATAGTCAACGTTCGTCTATTTCAGAATCATGGTTTATAAATAGGTAGGTACTCATAAGTAAGGATTATATAATTGTTAGTGTTTCAAATATACCTATATTACTTTTATTCTTATTCTGTTCGTGAATTAGTCCTAAACCCGTGTTTGGTTCTTTTCTATTGATGTTACTGACAGTCAACATTTGTCTATTACAAGTTGGTTTGAAAAGGTTAAGAATTCATAATACAAATATAACATTATTACAATTTTGTAAGCCAAGTG
Source organism: Metallyticus violacea (assembly GCA_030762175.1). Classification (NCBI taxonomy): domain Eukaryota; kingdom Metazoa; phylum Arthropoda; class Insecta; order Mantodea; family Metallyticidae; genus Metallyticus; species Metallyticus violacea. The sequence goes on along the minus strand of CM060832.1, from coordinate 50,262,001 downwards.
TAGGGGAATTATATTTAGATTCTTATTTTATTCATGAAATAGTTCTAATAAATATCAGTCGAGGGTCTGAGCTTTCCAAATTCTGTATATTTCACCTAAAGTTTGTACTGTAACATCAATGTTATCAAAGATTCATTATGCAACTAGTATTATACACATCTTTATTACTATACTTAATAAATAAATAAACATGTTTATTTAATGATAAATATATTTAATATCGTAAAAAATGAATTCAATAGAAGACACGGCTGACCTGTTTGTGACTCTGCTTTACATTATGACGAGCCTAGCGACTGCAGTGTTAAAACAATCAGGTGCACAAGCATATCAACTTAACATCCTCCAAGTTCAAGGCAAGCACTGTCAAAAAAAGCTACAAGTTTCACTATAGAGTTTATCATGTGACGTTTGTAATATGAAAGGAAAGCGGCCGGAAGGTCGAGCGTAACTTCCTACGCCGCTTTCAGAAATATCCAGTCGCATAAACGTGAAGGCAACGCATTTAGAAATGTCAGGCTTTTAAGTACAGTCACCGTGTGGTGGCACCATAGCGCGCATGAAAACGCACGGATAAAATAAAGAACAGAGCGGTAGGAAAAAGTGCTCACCTTTAGCATCCATACTTTCTCGTTAGAAGCGGGGGAAAAAAAAGCGACTTTATATAGAAAAATATGACTGTCATAAAGTACTCTCTCTGAATAACTTGCTGCTTCAGCTGGGTTAACATAATGGCGACGAATATCCGCGGCGCATTTTTTTGTTACTCTTTCCACTTTTTTTCACCAAGACAAAATAAAAATAAGCCACAAATATTATCATAATGTTTAGAACATTTCAGAAGACATAAATATGTTTTTTTTTCTCATAATGTTAATTTGTCATTATTTTTAAATGAAGAAACGTAATATGTTGCAGCTACGTTGACAGTCCCTTAAATCAGTTACAAATGTACTTTTATTTCTGATTTTACGCGTAGTATTTTGCTATGCGAGCAATTAGTAGTATTCTAGATATACTCATAGTACGGGGCATGCCTTGCTCTCCTTGACATTACGTCATATGGGAGTTAATAATGGGAATTGTGTGTTAATAATGGGTAATAATGTGCTCAAATAAACCATTGTCGAAATGATTATTTGTAACAGGAAAGTATTCTTGAAGTCAACAATCGAGAGATAATTTTACGCTCGTCTAGCGTGTGTGAAACACAGAGAAAGTAAAGCTCTGCGCATTCGTATAGCTGCATGCTTAGAGGTTTTGGTAAGGAAAACCGGCAGTTTATTAAGAGACATGAGCTGATCAAGATGCACAACTCCTCTCCCTGGCCATCACAACAGCGCCCTACAGACATTTGAAAGTATAATAGGAGTGATATAAAGAATGTACAAAATTACAACAGCAGGAGCTCTGGTAGTTGAGTTCATTGTATTATTTGTGTTCCTCGTCCCTTGTGTAGGATTTAACTTATGATGTTTGGGATTTTTAGGAATTAAAATCTTGTGTGCAACCTCGTGCCAAGTTAACTGAACAGAATGATGTAAAAGCGAGTGATTTAACGGAAGTTGTGACAATATTACAGATAGCCGAATGCTTACTTATGATATGAGTGAGAAATGAAGTGTATCTGAGTGCGCCATGGAAGTGCGTCACTTCTCTGGAAGCTCTTTCAGTACAGTTTAGTGCTAATAGACATCAGGTGATGAAATGAGAGTAAAATATTTATTCATTTAGTTATGTTTATATTAAGACACTCCCAAATATTCTTAATGATACAAGAAAACGGGATATATTTATAGCTGCTTCTCAATCTTTGATGTGCTAAAATAATAGTGGCAATGCTGGAAACTTCTCGTGGTACTGTTTTTAGAGGAAAGCAATAACGCTAGACACCCTGGACTGAGAGGTATAAGAGGAGGTTATTAATGTTTGTCCCATGCTTTACCAGTACAGTTTTGAGGATCTTTATTGAAGTAAATTTGTGTGCTACAAGATGGGAAACTAACAATACAAATGCTGAAATATAATTTTTAAAAATTATAACTAAAGGCGATGGTTACAAATCATTATTGATGAATGAAATAAATATTAAAATGAAAAACTATTGATGTAATTGTGTGTTTTGGACATGCACATAAGGGTGAGCAAGACCGTTAAGGCGCGGACTCTTTAGCGGGATGTCATTCCCGCCAGGAAGTATCCTAAACTTAAACCTGGAGCTCTTCTTTCCTTAAAAAATTACTTAACAGATTTATAATTTCATCGCATCTATCACCAGTGTCCACTGCCTGTAATGCCTCAACGTCAAATCGTACAGAAGGAACTAAATATAATAAAGGCACGTTTTTAATTTAGTTTACTACTATAATATTTGTTCAGTACTGTACTTTGCAATCATTATACACCGGATGTATGTTCCAATGTCACGCTGTGTCTCTTTTCAGAAATTTACTTAGAGGAATGTCTTGCTGTTTCTTCCAGGAACTGTAAAATATAAACATTTGCATTTGTTTCCTTTCCGTTTCTTTCTATTTCTCCTCACATATCAAGGTTGTTTAAGTTACTTTGTGGAGGGGAATAGACGTAATTGACAATATATTTTCTTAACAGAAAAACAAGAACGGCATTTGTGTTGTTTTACATATTTACCAAGAGATGACGGACTTTCATCGCTATCTCTTGAGGTATAGTCACCTAGCGCCACCCTATGAAAGTTTTAAAGACCAACGGGATTGTTGTGGCGAAAACAAACGACGCGCAAAGTTCGCACGGTGCAGGGGAACCACTAGCACGCTCAATTCTAACGGTTTATAGTACATTTTGTGTCCCATTGCAACTCAGGAAGAAAATGCTCTATGTTTACTTGTCACATTATCCTACATTAATATCATAAGTGAATATGAAGCCCATTTAGATCTATTATATTTTATATTAAAATTAAGCGTTTTTGTTACAGCTAAACTAAAAAAACTTAGCTCAGTTTTCTCGAAAAAGGTTTAAGGTAACCATTAATAAATGTGCTTATGAAATAAATATAAGAAAATAAGGCAAAACTTACTTATTACCTCTATTTTACATTAAAACTAAAACTTTTATGATCTAAAATATACAGAAATATTCTTAAAAGTATGTAGTTATAACCTAACAGTTATAAAATTATACATCGTACCTCCCAGTCCTAAAATTAAAATATGTAAAATGTAAACAACACTGCTGATACCATGTTTATGCTATATTGAATGTTAAAATAGATGTAAGTGTGAATGTTAAGTTCTAGCTGCGGTTTAGCTTTAAATACCATTAAACTTGTCTTCCAATTAAAAGTTGCTGCTGGGATATATAGTGTTTTAATCTTTACTTTTTTGTGTAAAATTTGATTCGTACATATTCAGCATTGCCTAACACATCATCCAATTTATTTAAAACCATGAATCTTTAACTTAGGATTTTAAATAGGATAACCAGCTTTATCTAAAAACTATAAATATTTTCAGATTAAAAATGTTTAAATTGTTCAGCTGCCTTATAGCGCAGAAGTGTTATTATGCAGGCAATGATTTTTAAGAAATGTAGCCGTACTTTATTTTAAAATCAAAATGCACGTGATGTTCTATAGCTAAATATATTATTGGGAGTTAAAACACTTTATAAATGTTTACTGTTGACAGTTCATACTTAAGAGTCGTTAAAGATGATTAACAAACAAAAGAAATGCATTGCAGCCTGTAAGAGAACAGTGAAGCGATGTTTCTTAGCTTAACCCCCCCCCTCCCCAATAATTAATAATTGTCGCAATAATCAATTCTGTATAATTTAGATTTAATCATGTTTCAATTAAATTACTTGTTTCATGTACAATTGAAGGTTTGTTGTAATATGCTCTCCAGCAAGAGTGCACATACATAAGAGTTATTATGTTTAGCTTAACAAAAGAGACATAAGAACATATGCTCCTTGTTACTTTTATTTGTATAGCAAAACCTTGAGTCAAATGTATTACGTGCCGTTAGGTTCTGAGAATTCTTAAGAAGGATCAAATTCGAAGATGTTCTTTTGTATACGGCCAGGAAGCTTTGTTCTGTTAGTTAAGAAGAAGAATCATAAACCTCTTATTATTTCAAGGAAATGAGGGTGTAGAGAGGTAAATAACCTTCAGAAGGACAAGGTAGCGATATCCGTTATAAAGACGAACAAACAGATAATAAACTCATAAGTTATACGTAATATAATCAGAAGGCGCAATAACCGATAAATAAGAGAAGAGGTTCTGGATTATTCTAAAGCAAAATGTTGAAAGAGCTGGGTCTAGACCGACAGACAACGTTGGTTATATACGATAGCTAATTCGAAGCCCCATAATGAAAGATATTCAATCTGTCAAGATATACTGATATTTATACTTACAGGTAGATGCATAGTCGTATATGCTCAGTTATAGTCAGTACTTATTTAATACTTGCACTTTTTACACGGTAGCTCGTATCGTCACTTCAGTTAGTTATAGTTCAGCGAGATTTTAATTGTTACATTTTAGCTACAGTTGAATAGGTGTTTTGTTAGTAGGAGAAGTGGAACATTGCTCGAGATGAATTCCGAGAAGTTTGTGTATCGTGATTAAATTTAGCGCGTAGACGATAGAAGTAGATTATGAATAATTCGGTTTAAACACAAAAATGATGTAAGACACCCGTAATCTTCTCAGGAAATAACGTGACTTCTAGGTTTGCAAGAGACATAGACAATAATAAATAGTATTTTTCACTAAAATCACAAGCCTAGCCAGTTTTCTGATTTCTTTCCTTTTTAACTCCAGCATATTACAGACGAGCTACGCCGAAGCAATTAAAGTACTAGAATCATCTGTGGGAGAAGAGGAGATCAGCAACATCATCAATATTATCAACTAATAACAACTACCAATTAATTATTTTTAATCTCTTCCCTCCCCTCATATATTATCCGACACGCACATTTTCACTTCAAATTGGCATTTCCCAAAGTGGAACTTAATTAATCAAACATCTCACATATCTTATCCGACCAACTCCCCATCGCATATTATCACGTCAACAGTCAGGTTCTTTGCTGGATCTCAAATACTAATAATTTGTTTATCTATTCAGCGAGGATATTCAATCGGCTGTCATATTGTTGTATGTAAAAGGCTGCTTACGAAGAAAATGCCCATCGCTACGAAATAACAACCATGTGGTTAATCAAATAATCTGCTTCTTGTTGAGGGGCCTCTAGCGTTTGTTCTTTCAACTTTAATGTGCTAAAAATAAAGAGAAAAAATTTAAAATATGATAAGTGTTCAAAACAAATAGAAAAGTGATTAATAATATTGCCTAATTTGCTTGATCAAATGACTTTATTTACAGCTGATATGCCTCAACAGAAAGGATAAATGACTATTAAAAGCCTTGCCCCAGTTATAGTTAGATTTATCCATGGAAGAACAAATGTTCACTTTAAAGCACAGGAGGGAGGGTAAGAAGAAATGTTTCACCCTAGTGCTACTCTTGTGTACTGACTTCCTACCAAGCATAAAACAAGGCGTGTCACTGTCACAACATCAAACATTATTTATGAAATATATAACTTGAAATTAATGTTTGAACATGAGAAGCTAAATCTGTAAAGTGCTTGTGTAGTTTGGCTTAACTTCCAAAACGGCTGTCATGCCACATTTTCATCATCCTGCCACCCCGTCAACAGCAGCCAACGTAAATCACGGAGAGAAGGCGCTGATCACTAGCGGGCGAATTTATATGCACTGAAAAGCTGAAATGTATTCAAAATAGAGTAGTAAAATAATTGTAAATGACTTTTTGCGCTCCATTGTTTTAATATTAATCATACTTGTACAAATAAAGAAAAAGCGTATAGGGTGAAGCATAATTTACTTGTTTATAGAGCCTTGTTAATATTTATTCAAATAGAGAACAGTGAATACAGCTAGAAGTCATGCCTGTATAATTTATCTAGAAATGAAGTTCATTGTAAATGGCTTCTTAAAATAATATTTTACTATCAATAAATACTTTCTTCATTTCCGAATTGAATCGCGTGTTTTGTGTTGCTGTGGTGTTTATAGATAGTTGAATGGAAAGTTATAAAGTGAACAAGTTTCCATGATTATAAAATGAAGAAGTAAAACGCCCAAATAACGCCATCGTATCACTTAAATTGCTTTAAGTCTAAAACTAACGTACATATAAGCAAGAAAATTTTAACAAAATTCTTTTAATCTTATATGGAAAACAGCGTAATAACATAGTATATAGTATATATTTTGATACTGCCTATCAAACACAACTTAATTAGGAAAATATTGCATACTAGCGGCTAAATCAATTGTGCCATCTCTTTTCTAATACAGAATGAATAATTATTTTATCCATAAACAACTAAAACAAACAATATACAACTAAATTTGTGTTCATGTTAAAAAGGCAATGTTACTTATTGTTGCTCAAGTATTTTTTGTCTGTAGATGAAACACCAGATCAAATAAGCAATGTGTTTTAAATTTCGTCTTTAAAAAATATATGTGATTCTTTTCTGTCAAGAGGTAAAGAGAGTTTATGAAACTAATAAGTACTATCTTATGTAAACGTCATAAATAACATAAAAGATATGTAGACATATAGCGCGACATAGCATTACAGCGCTATTTATAGCCTTTAATATATTTTACTCATTTTTCTAACATTTTCAGTTTTTATATATACCATCTAGCTTCTTCTTATAGAAGATGCTTCAAGAATCTGGAAATTGCATAGCTGTACTTAGCTGAAAAAATAGTTTATATGAACCTCCCAATAGTAACAACCCACATAATAGAAAATAGTGGAAACAATAAATGATACTGAACTTCCATGAACTCATTTCATTACTAAATGGTTCCTGTAGTATATTGCTATAACCCTGTATCGTTTTCAATAATACTTTATTAGTGTTAAAAGTATATATGAAGTTATTTAGTTTGAAAAGCGTTTTCCATACACCGACAAGTAGTTAAGAAACTAAAATAAAGTAAAGTTTGTCTGTAGAGATAAAATGACTGACAGGTGTACTGTTCGAACTGGTCAAAGTCAAGCGGTAATGAACTGTGTTTTTCTTTTCTGTCCAGTTTCTCGATAAAAGGGCTATAGCTGGTTGAAGGTTAAGAAAACATTTTAAAATTTACACAGGATAATATAAAGTGGTGTGCTAGAATCATTGCATAGGGCGCTAACGGCTGACTTGTAGATTCCTGGGAATTATACTCGAGTCCAACGGAGTTAACCCTAACATGTATAAAACAAGACTGTGGCTGATGAAACCAATTAAAAGGAGACATATGTGCTACGTGAGACATGTAATTCAAGAGAAATTAAAACATATCTGGCATTGCGCTATGGGTACGTGTACTGCACTGGTAAGATAGCTTAAAAACTATTACTCCAGAATCATTCAGATATACTGATGGAAATAGTTATGGAGTGAGACAGAAACTTATTTTAAGGTAAGAGAAACAACTTCATTTGGCAACAGATCGCTTAGGATTACTTATGTGTAGTTTCTTAAATTAACATTTCAATTGTTGGATATGAGATATGGTACAGGGCTGTAAAAATGCTTATATTCACTCTTAGAGCAGGAAATATTCTATCACGCTTCGTTTTCGAGCGTAGTTCACACGGTTTGATATCGCCAAGTATGCTGCTTGTCTTGTTGCTCTACATCTGTTGTGTAAACAAAAGCATTTGCAATTAACTTTTTAATTTTTTCAATTTAATTTTATATTATTTTGTAATGTACAGGTGTTTCTTTATTTTGCTCATTCAAAATAACGGATGATATTAAAAAACGTTTGTTTGAAACTATTTTTCATCTGACGCATCAGAAATGTTATTTTGGGCGAGCAAGATAACTGGCACACCTGTATAACGTACCTGTATACTTTTCATAAAATAGGAAATGAAAGATAATGCTTTCTTATGATAAGATATGCGCTTACTAAACTTGTAATTTATTCTGAGCGGCTCATGCTTGGAGTTCCCGAAACTAGAAACGCGCGTAATTATTTTTAAACGTTCAGTAAGAAGTTATGGTTTTTTGATGGAATTCACGAATACCATGAATGCACAGGCTTTATATATTTTCGAGAAGCGAATGCATAAATCTCGACTATAGTGATCAAACTTCTAGTTAATATGCTAAGTGGAAACATCGTGTTGGGCTGCGGATAAAGCTGTTTCAAGGGGATAAGGAAGAGAGAGCTATGCACTAGAAAGTTGCTAAGCATACTCCTTAAAAGTAGGTATTTCCACTTGTCTGTAATTTATGCAGAAGTCCAACGACCATGTATTTCATAACGGAAGTACAGAAAGGGCCAGACCACATACAAATTAGCTAATGTACTCTACTGGCAAGGAACAACATGCTATATCCTAACACTGCTTCCTGCTTACAAGAGCTCGAGAGAACATCAATATTTCTTTAAGATACACTGTTGCTGTTATGACGAACAGTACAAATGTTTTAGGCTAGTCAATTAAGGTGCTGTCATTAAAATACATTAAAATTTATGTGTCATCAATCCATATATTACGCTTCATCAACATTACTAATTTCAATGCAGGTAAATGTTTCATCTGCATTGAAAAGAAAGAAAGAAATCGCTTTATTTCTCAATATAATCTCCTTTTATAACTATCGAGGGTGCCAAAAAATGTATGCACACTTTCACAGTAGATATTTATTTAATATATTTCAAAGTTGGACAGAAAAACAACAGTATTATGTAGTATGATGTTCTATAAACAGATGTGACACACATATTATGATAGCATTGCTACGTGACCACTAAATCAACAATGAACAAGTGAAGCCAAGATTATCGTAATTCAACAATGAAAAAATGAAGCCAAGATTATCGTATCATGTTCTGTAAACAAATGTGAATCACATTACGTTATACTAGCGTTGCTACAACAAAATGAAGTCAAGGCTATCGTTTGAATAGCGGAGAGCAATTTTGAAGTGGTACTGGAAAACCGAGAATGTTATTCATTCAAGTTCAAAGGCAATGGAGACGTGTGTACAGAACAGATTCTCCGGATCTAGCTCCGCTGAGCCTCTACCTATGGGGAACTCTTAAGGATGTTGTATACCGTAGAAAACCAGCTATACTGCAGCACTTGGAAGAAATTGAAATGGCATGTATTGCAATCGCTGAGAACACTTTCGCAAATGTTGCTCAAGCAGTAGTTCAACGTACTCAGAAGTGTATCGACGCCGAAGGTGTGCATTTTGAACAAATGTAACTGTTGTAACTGTAAAAATCTAAGATGATTAGTGCTCATCATTTTATGTTTGTATAAATTCAGTTTTGTTATGTTAACACAGTTTTTCTTTGCTTGAAGTGTGTATACATTTTTGGCACCCTCTGTATATACTCAATACAGAGATTTTATAACTCTTTATTACACTCATAAATTGCGAATTTTTCAGATCATAAATAAATAAATAAATAAATATACTCTATACTCCACAATGCGCAAATACACAGTAGAAAGTATTAACACGTACGAGTACTTCTTAATGAAAATGCGGTCATAAAACACGACTGAGCAAACTGAAGTGCCTATGCCTGCCTCAGGGAATTTTCTCTCCAGTCTTACCGGGAATCAGTCTACTTTAGGTCCACTAGTTTTCACTTGTGTATACAAACTCGAGTGCGTGGAGGAATGAGGGCACAGTAGTTGCGCATATCTAGCGCATTCATACAGTGTTTGTTTTTTCGGAAAATATTAGGCTCCCATGAATATCAGTAATTTAGAGATATACTGTTAGAAAGGTTTATAAAACTGAATAAAAAATTTAATGATATTTAAACAAAACATTGATCTAAATATATTTTCTTCTTTGTTTAAAATTCCAGTTTTTGTATAAACGATTAGTAATACTTTTAATTAGTACTAAAGCATCAATAGGAAATTTCTGTCACAATTTTCATAATTTAGCTTAATATTCCTTAGGAGCATTTAACATTACAATTTTAGTTTCATTATGCATAGCACCATCTTTATTGGTCTGCTGTTAAAGAATAAGTTGATCCCACTAACTTAAGTATTTGGCCTTCTCTCATTTAACTTTTTTGGTATTCTTACGATCTTCTCAGTTTTTAATTTTTATTTCAAAGTATTAATATTTAAATATATATTTAAATACATTTCTTATTTTTCAAAGTCATCAGCATATAAAGTTTTATTTAAAATATATTTTTCGTCACTCTCTTCCCTTATATAAAATACCGGTATCGTCAATATAGATATTAAATTGTACCACTGGTGTAGAACAATGTTTGTTACAGAAGTAATTAACAATAAACAGGTGGACCTGAATGTTTTAAATGTGAATTTGATAATTGTCTTATTGATTTATTTTCACTTAACTGAGATACTTTTTTATTTTTGTCATCTCATTTCTAATAAGTGTTTCAGTTGGTTACCTTTATAATCGAAGCATTTTAATACACAATTTTACCACCGTAGGCAGTTCAATAATATGATCACAAATATCTTTTCTGAAAACCACAAAATATCAGGGCTATAACTTCAAACTGGTGCTGCCTTGGGAATGTATGGGGTCGTTTATTTTTCGTCAAAGGGGGAAGGGCAGATGGCTTTCTGACAAAAGAACGCCTGCTGTATCCGAGCTGAGATCTGACCCACAGGGAGGATTGCAGGATAGATTTTTAGATGGAGACTAATCCCACGTGTAATATTTCATGTGTGACCGGGTAAGAATAGAAAAGGAACGCCAAAAATGCTCTTCTCCCCATTCCAGCGGCGGCTGTGCGCGCACGGAATGTATTCTTAACGCCCGACGTCAAGTTTCTAAGTTTGGGTATCCATAAAGGCTAGCAAATGGGGCGTAGCGTAGTTTGACGGTAGCGTGGATGACTGTGAACTTTGAAAAGCCTGCGTTTTTCTCCCTTAGTACAAAATCATAATAGAGAGATTTGTACTGTTTATAGCCAATCCATTTTAACAAGTGTGTCTTATAGACCAATAATATTTAATATATGTTATAAGTGATTATACTTTCATTTTTCGGTTCCTTCCCTTTTAAAATGTTCTCCGTTCTATTTTCTAACACTGAGAAAAATAATACATTCTAAGTATGTGTGTACACTCACGAATTGTATGCAGGGGAGACTGATATTCTGGTAAATTTATATAATTGGATATTTAGGAACGCAGTAAATGCATACAGAATGATAGTCTGCACAATTTTTTTAGCAATTGACTGAAAATTAGCAATGTTCAAATCTTAATTGTATGAGCATTCAAAGAGGATCGTTCCTGCTAGTCAGTTTTACATAAAGATGAAGTAGTTCTTATTTATGATGGTGTTATATTGGTAAATAACTAAAGACATTATAATTAAAAGTGATTAAGAAAGCATCGAAGATATTTTTGACACTCTACAAAAAGTGTTTATAGTAATATCCTAAAATCAGCTTGTCATATATTTCAGTCAATTATGTACGTCCTTATCCTGCACAAAATTTGTTTCTAATTTATTTAATTAGCCCCTTTATATGTCATATTTTAATACACTTTTCATAATCCTCAAACTCTGATGACTTCCACAACTACTAATTGAACGTTTGGAAAGGTACTTATTTATACAGGGTGAACAATCCTTCACGCAACCGGTTTCGGATGTGCTGCCGACCGGCGAGGTTCACTTGATACACTTTCACTCAATACACTGTATGGTGTCATCTAACAAACATGTGCTACTTGCGCAAGAGTTCAACTCTTGCTGAAGCGGAGGGGAAATATACGCCGACATAGTGCTGCCGGCCGGTCCCAAGGTTGCGTCAAGCCTTGCTCACCCTGTATAAATAAGTACGTTTGTTGAATATTGCTGAATCATCAAAAAGTATAATCGATTTATAAAATTGTATAGTTTTTACTAGAAAATATTCCTTTTCAGAATCGAAATAAGCACCTCTCATTTCGATATAAGCATATAGTTTAATCTATTGCACCGCCACGGGTGGCCGAGGTCGTTAAGTCGCGAACTCGTGAGCGGGAGGTCTGGATTTGAATTCCCCCACGACCGTCATCCCAGACTGAGGTTTTTCCAGGTATTCCTCAGCCCTCATAAATAGCAAATGCCGGAGAGGTACCCTAAACTTAGGCCTGGAACGATTCCTTCCTTAAAAATAAATTCTTTCCCAATATATCATTTCATCTCATGTATCATCAGTGTCCATCGCCTGTGGTACCTCTGTAGCAAAAAACGGGCGTTATACACTATTCATTTATGTCATAATCTATTGCATAGACAAATTTGAAAATTGCACAATTTTTTCGTATCAACAATTTTATAACAGCCGTTAGATCAAGTTTTCAAATGCTATTACAGACACTTTTAAATATCAGTAACCGAGAAAGTTTAGTTACATATAATATTATTTTTCATCTTCAAAATAGAAGTAAATAGATTTTTAAAGTCACTGGAAATTACAACAGTATTCACCTCCTCCTGCCAGACATCCTGTGTATCCTTTATTTGGCAAATTAATCATCCAACATATTCTTTTATTGTATTGTAATGAAACATGAAAGAGATTAAATTTTAAAGTACAAAAATATACGTTGTAAACAAAAGGTAGAAGTCCCATATCAAAGGCAACATATTTAGTAGGAATGTAACAATTGAACAATATATACCATTACGCTCATTCATTTTAATATACCATATAATTTCCTTGCATTTTTAAGAGAAATGAAAAAAAAATTAAGTTGACAGAGAAATGTGTTTATTAAATAAAAATACAACGTCGGAGAAAAATATTTTTACTACAGGAAACAAAATTAAATGTTCTTTTTCATCAAAGTATACACCTTGGCTTCGTATAAGTATTTGGTTTTATTAGTCTTTAGAGGCATTCTGACTCTATATCCTTCAACTTTCTAGATATGTCGTTTCAAGTAGTTTTGTACTAGATTCTTAGTTATATTTTGGCAGGAAAACACCAAACAGTATACCGTGATAACTCAATGTTACAGTTTAAACGTGTAAAGCGTGGTGTCCCCCAGGGCTCCGTCCTTGGTCCTATCTTATTTATTACTTATATAAATGATTACCAGCCTGCATTTGGGAAGAATGCATTCTTACTTATATCTCATAGTAACCAAGCTACTTCTAGAACTAAGTCAGAAGAAATTACTCTTGCTATAAATGGTTGGTGCCATGCAACAAACTTAATAGAAATTTATGTAAAAAAAGTTGAGTTAAATTTTATTTATAATCAAAATAATTGATGAGTTGCATTCTTCTGTAAAACTCCTTGACATTCATCTTGAGGATGGATTGAAGTAAATTATTTTACAAATAAAAATAAGTAGAGAGATATTCATGCTGTGTATTTTTAAACCGAATACTTAATTATGGTATGTTATGCACATATTTATAGCCATTTAATTTATGAAACCTTCTGTAGCGCAACCATTCTTATTTTTCTATGTTATTTATTTTGCAAAAAAGATTTGAAGAGTTATTTGCGATGTTGCATTACGAACTCACTGCAGAAAACTTTTCGTAGATCTGGGAATACTCACTTTGTCCCTTTGTTTATTCTTGACTGTCTTTTGTGTATAAAAAGTAATTTATAGTATTCCTCCCTGCTCTTCTCTACATAACTTGATTGAATTTATGTCTTAAAAGTCAAAATATAATACTATAATGAAAATGTTTATGTTTCTCTTATAAGTTGTTCAATTTCTGGTCAAACTCGGTTAGACTTCGTTTACATTTCAAATGCTCCACTCTGTTACAAAATACTCTCTACAGTGTTGAAGTTAGATTTAATATTTTGTCTTAACATATTTTTATATTTTAATTTTAGTCTGACCATGTACTTTGACGCTGTATTTATGAGCTGCCACCCCCGCATTTAATTAGATTGATCGTAACCAATAATTTTATGTAACTTCGTTATAGCCATGTGTAATATCATTTTCTGTACAAGTGTTGAATATTATGTTTAAAACGTTATTTTCTTGCCAAGGCGCAGAAAGCTACCATAGTCATAAAACCTGATCTGGAAATTTCCGTAGCCCTTTTGTAGCAATATTTTGTAAAGAATCCTGGAGGCAGATGTTAACGGATATTTTGTTAGAACCTTTCTTAAGCGGGGTAGATACCATAAAAATATTTGATGACTATAGAGATGAATAGAAAGGGAAGAAGCCATCCACTACCTGGAAAAGTCACGCAGACCACATTTTACTTAGCCTTGCAAGTTTGAGGCCACCATTCTGGCAAGAGTATTCGGCATAAATTAGCGGAAATCGATAGTTAGTTTTGCAAGAATTAAGTGGACATTCTTCAATAGTTAAGTGAAATAGTTTATGTACAATGGTTCAGAAACAATAAATTGTATTCCATCTTCCATAATCTAAAACATTATTAATCTGCATATGCTCCTTCCCCTATGGTCACCGTGCCATTAAAGTATCCAGCATCAGAGTCTCAAAAGCCGGGGCATAACTGTAAGACAGCGGTAACCATCGTCGGATAGGAAGAAAGTATTATTTACCCCTGAGATTATACACCCTAAAACCTAACAATTCGATTTTTTTTTTTATTTCCAAATTCTTCCCTCTATCTATTACGCAATTTAATTAACCATCAACACCCCCATACATTTTTAAAATCGCTGCAACTTTTACGTATCAATATATGTAAATGTATGGTGATGATACCAATAAATATTCACTATGTTATACGTTTTAATTGCATTTTCTGGATACCGCTTTGTCACACAATATTTCTTCGAGGTTGCAGTCTGGAATTTGAACGTCAAACCATGTCTTTAAACACCCTCTGCCTTTGTTTAGATGCAATGTATCTTATGCAATATCCAGATCAATGTTTAGATCCATATGTTTACCTTGCTGCAAGCGAAACTTTTCCCACTAGTTGCAGTCGAGATAGTATTGCATTAAGCTGAAAAATATAATAGTTTCTCATTTAATTTTTCTTCTATTTTCACAGTATTTTCACCTTTGTTCCGGGAAAATTAGACCTCTCACCATGTTAAACAGCTGGCAGAACATACCTTTCTGAGAAAATCTTTTCTTCTCTCCATGACAGACATGTAATATCAAAGCATTTTTATTTGGATTTAACTGTGAAAAATGCTGAGACTGATCACCTGATGTTCAATGTCAATACTGTCTAGCCTATTGGAATCTCTTATTTAAGTTAATAGGCTTTGCAATGACTTCCTTGCAGTCACGTATCCCTTCAGCACTTTTTGTGATGCAATTTTAAATAAACACATTACTTTTATTATTAATTATAATTATTTATCATTACTTTTTGTAATTTTGCCAGTCTATTCAGGCCGAGGGGAATCTTGGTTCCTATCACTACTTGTGAGGCCTAGGATGCATTTCATTACCGCAATAAATATTAACTTATTTTTTTGTTCATTTGATGAATCGAATACTACCTTCCTCAATACTACAATCACAGTACTTTTTTCATGTTATATTTCCAATTTTAGGGCCATAGTAACAACGTAACCACCTTATCACTAACAAACTGTACTGTATGCAGCAGGTTTTAACTATTAATAATACCTTGGTGGACACTGTGTGGTTGATAGTAGTACAGGGAACAACATAGATGCTTAAAATCCATAAGTGAGTATGTACATTTGACCCAGATATTAAAACATACAGTTCCAATTTTTGTCTGTGTTTCTGTAATTCATAAACATTACTCGTTTGCTACTTATTTAGCAATTAAACTGATAATTTCTGCAATACACTTTCAATTTATATCCTTGTTTCAGGCAAATGAGTACATGAATTTACATTTATGAGCGGTAATATATATTTGAAGAGTAAGCGTTTGCAAAAGAAGGGGCTTGAATTCTCTTCGACTGTCCTCTTGATTTTTTCCTCTCCTTCACGGAATGAATGTTCCATAGCTGAAGTACAAAGTGTTATCTCGTTTCTTATAGTGTTCTGGGACCGTTACGTTAATATGTAGCTAAACACTCTCCGCTGCCTTGATTGATCCTTTACTCAGTGCTTTCTCTATAATCAGATCCTTTTAAGTCTCTTATTTTCGTGCGTTAACCCACTTCATTGACACCTATACATACAGGATGAACAGTTTATTATTTTTTCCGTGCACGGCGGCGAGACTGTGCGCAGCCCGTACTAACACGTTTTCGTTACGGACAGGACAAATTCACTGGAGTGAACAGCTCCAGTCCCGAACACTCCCAAGTGGAAGCGGAGAAAGCCGATGGTAGTGACTTTCACAGATATAGCTAGATACTATGCACTTTAACTCATTAGCTTGATAGCTCAGATCGTTGCAACTAATGTTATATATGTAGAGGAGGTGGGTTCGAATCCTTGCTCCTGGAGCTTTTTTCTTCTTCCTTTGAAGTTAAGGGAACTTTGTCACCATTACAATGATTTACTCGCAAACATAGTACCATGCACACAATGCGCTATAAATTTAAATTTACAATTTTTTTTTCTGCTGGAATCAAAGGAGAACTGCCAGCATTACAGTGATTTACTCGTCCTTATCAATTTATATTTACGAAAAGGTGGTGAGCGTAGGCCGTCATGCCGTAGCGAGCCGAAGCAAACCACTGGGTCCACCAGTTTCTGTGATTTACCCGAGGTTATCGTTAAGGTTAGAGTGTGTTATATATTTACATATATTAATTGCGAATTCCAATAAGACAAA
This sequence comes from Metallyticus violacea, assembly GCA_030762175.1. Lineage (NCBI taxonomy): Eukaryota > Metazoa > Arthropoda > Insecta > Mantodea > Metallyticidae > Metallyticus > Metallyticus violacea. Next base: position 50,245,210 of record CM060832.1, on the reverse strand, counting down.
ATGTGGTAAACAGTGAATAACTCAGTTTTGTGATAAGGAACAATATATTGTACCCAGAAAGTTAAGGAGGACAACGCATAGGCTACGTTACGTTAATGATGATGATGATACATTTACGCTCTTACAAGCATTTCTTCCGTTGGGACTGCAGAGCTCGACTCTCTCCGCTGTCGCTCGGGACAGAAGCTTCAAGTGTTTTTTTTTTTTTTTTTTTTTTCCTGCCTGTAACGGCAAGTGTACGACAATATGAGTCCGCGCTTTGTCAAGCTAGAACTTCAATATTGGTGGTACTAAATAAGTGAAAAATATATGTGCTCATCCGTGTCATGCAAGGGGATGTTGGAACTGTTTTCCTTTGTTTACCAGTGGCATGGAGAACTTCTTCCATGACTACCATCTATGTCGTCTTCGTTTCTTATCTGAACAATCCCCTTTTCCCTAGTTATTAATTAATTTATGAATGGTAGCTCATCATTAAAAAATCGAATAACTTCTAACAGCTCGAGTCAAACTATAAATAAACACTTGTGGAACATACACAGGTCTATTATTAGTCATAACTTTCTAGGCACACTGCTGTACACGTGCGGTTTTAACAGCTGTTAAAGATGCACTCCCTACCAAGGTGGCGATTGTTGGCCGCCATTGTGACCAACTGACATGCGCAATAGTTCCTCTCGATCTCGGCAGAGCCTCAATGGCAAGGGAGAAAACTGTAGTAAGATTTTTTTTTCAGAGATGATTTATTTTTATTAGTGTTTAACGCCGTTTTTTTACTGCTGAGGCACTACAGGCGATAGAAGATGAGTTATCAGGTGCTAATTAAATTGAATAATCCATCAATTAATGTTCTACCTTATCCAATAAAGTAATGCTCACGTTTCCTATCATTATACTTATTTTACTTACACGTATGTCAGCATATATGATAATAATTCAGCCAAACTTAGCTTAATAATAATTTATTGCAGATTATCATAAAATATAATTTGATCATTTGGTTGTGTAGTGAGAGATTAAAGCTTAAAACTGGCATTTGGTGGATTATGAACACCAAAAAGATATCACTATGCTTCCGGTAGAAGCACTCATATCTGCCACTGGTAATTTGTACACTAGTTCTGCATCACGGTGACATTTGGTTTCGGTTTTAACCCACTTTCACCTAGAGTCGAAATCATTTGCTTGTGCAATCTGTCACAATACGTATAATACTGTCTGGAAAGTTCGAATCGATGATTAAACTCTGAAGTAAAATTACTGTAGTAAAATCTTACATCACAGTTTATATCGCAATTATTATATTCAACAAAATTACTACATACGTTTTGCACTTACATCAAGTTTTTCCAAAGGTTATTTACGGGATAGTACTTTTCTTCCTTGAGAAATAAACTACTCGTATTCATTTAATCAGACTTCTTATTTCATGTAGATTCTTGTTAGGTCTAATATATGTACACATTGGTCTTACAGACTTAATTTTATCCTACAGTACTTGCTGACGGCGATGTGTGATTTAAAAACATTACAGGAAAAATTTTGGTAGACACATTCTCACAATCAATGTGAACTATTTTATGTACACATTTTTAATTCTTCCCTTACCTATTTCAACTATATATTTAAAAAACAACACCTGTTGTGATGAGACAAATGCCTATCAACGTAACCGAATTGCATGCCATAGCATATTACCCCCGATAGGAGATCACGTATATAACAGTGGTAAATTGCAAAATATAAAATATTTTATGCTTGTAACAGTTTTGGGCTAACCGTTCATTGTTGTGCATGAAGTTTTGAATTTCAGTTTTTATAAAAAGTCTTATTCTGGGACCGAATTTTTTTGCTTCTGTAAATGTATATTAATTGTGCTATACTTTTATAAAATAATATATTTATGTAGTACAAGCGTTTATAGTCGTGAAGTAAGTTGGGAAGAGAATTTATTTTGGAAACAAAGCATTTTAGGTCTAAGTTTGTTGCATTTGCCATTGGTATACCTGTAAAAAATCTCAGTCAGGAAGGACAGCCCTAGCGAGAATCAACCCCAGACTCGTTCAGAAATTCGTGCCTTAACGACTCGGTTATCCTTGTCAGCGCTATCTGTCGTTACTTCTGATTTGGAGGGAGACTACTGTAGATGTTCAATCAACATATAAGGTTTTAAATAGCTTCTAAAAAAGCACTATAAAGCATTATTGTAGATGTTACTAAACAACGCAAATTTGAATTATTTGGCTCTGGGAGAATTAACAAGAACTACTAAGTGCACAAGTTTTCATTTAGAACATAGGTATAAGACGACCAGATGAGAGAACTTAAATTTAAGATTTATTGAAACGAAATATATTGAGGTTGGAAGTATGAAAATCATTCGAGATAAGAGCGTTAAGATTTTAGGCATAAAAGAATGCATAAATAATGATTTGAATTTTTATTTTTAAGCTAGAGTAGGTGGTTTAAGTTGGGAGCTGCAAGTGTGATGAATTTATGCTTTATATTTACGTTGAAATGTTTTATGCGCTGGGAACAATGCATTACTAAAGGGAAGCAGAACATTTCCACTGATGGAACCTTTGTGACGGTTTTTCTATAAGCACACGCATCAATATGGAAAGATGTTCCATAATAAATCGAACTCCAAGGAATCGTACATTTTAGTATGTTAGTACTACCATGACAAAATAATACATACAGACAGTTTACAGGGATACATTCATCATCCGGTTTTTTAAAATGTATTAAAAATGTCCATGTTATAGCTGATAGCAGACATCCTATGAAAATGTGTTCATTCTTTTTAATAGATATAAACCTATAGTAAAATAGTAGGCCAAGACTTATTATTACCTGTCTGAGAAATATGTGTCAATATTATTTTTCAATTCCGCCAAGAACTGCAATAAAAATAATGACGCTAACTTATATTTATAACATGCGGGGCTTGTTAGTTGCGTCAATATACGACAGGACCGTACAAGAAATCAGTTGTATCACTTTGACCTTTATGTATTTCTAAAGACTATTAATTTATTTGGGACGATAAATGTTCATATGGATGAACCTGTTAATGGTTACAAGCGCTAGAAAAGCTACCAATTCCTGCAGTCAAAATCAAAATCAAAATTGTTTTTACCCTTAGCGTTTCAAGGTTCTTAATAGATTGAAGCCCATTTTGTGTAATATTTTAAAATAATATTGCATTTGAAACAAATACAAATTATAATATATTACTTTAGGGTTACTCAATATAACTTTTGTAATGCTTTCCTTTGTCCAGGATTAAAGCCAGTTTTCTGCATGATGTTGATAAATTATATAGTATGTTTTCCTAATGGAACGCTTTATATATCTCCGTGGCTTTGATGTTATGAAAGCAAACTGGTGGGCATGTATTCAACACATTAATATTTGCGATCGTCTTCTTAACGTTGATGATTCCAGTCCCCATGCGAACCATGTATTCCGTATTTCAATAAGAAGTACATCAATACAAATAGCTGTGACAGGATTATTATTTGGTAGCCGAGGAAATATAATCAATACACTTGGAATATTTTAAAGAGTCTTAATATCCCACACATAACTTTAGAATAAATTATTGTCAATATTTTTAAAAACTCGATCATTTTTGTAATTTTTAATGTCGTTACATTGTTTTATTTTTTACTTCCCATCATATTGGGTTAAAAAAAAAACGTTTCGTAGTCATTTCCAAATTACTAATGAACACGTATTATAAATTAGGGTCTTTGTATCCACCTACAATTGTAGGGTGATGTGTTCTTTTCTATGGAAAAATGTTTATTTATAATATGCATTAAAGATTGAAACGATCTTTTCGGTTGTGGGATTGCATGCAGTTTAACATCCTTTCAAGTATTTATGCAGAGAACGATTTATATCACAAACAATTTACATATCTCGCACGAGAAGTGGAAGTTGACAAACGTGATACTTGCTTCCAGTTAAGTGGCTTCACCAGCGTCAACACAAACGCTCTCTACTTCCATGGATCAAATAGGGCCGACATCTTGCATGTCTGATAACGAAATTTCTGGACAGCCGGAAGATGGCTTCTGTGTACCAAATGTCATATTATGTCAGCAAACACTCACGACATTGCATACCGCTTTGCATTATCCTATCTACTGTTTCCCCTGGCCACTTGTCATGTGTTGTCAGCTGCACCCTTCCTGTGTACCGCTAAGATCATTGTAATTTGCTTGAGAGCTGCAGTTCTCGCCTGTAGCTCCGTATTACTTTAAATGCGTTTAGTGTAACTGTAAGCACCAATCTGCTCAAATAGTGCAATTGAGCAAAGCCTTTATGATAATTACTCATGTGTATTTGCTTTTCCCCCCTTCGTTTCACTATTACCCTGAAAGGTATGCAAGAACTAATAATATAAAACAAACAGAAACACAGAAATATAGTGGAATTTGCGTACATCTTATGTCTGTTAGGATATCTGAGCAGTAGTTAAACACAAGTTATATCTCATGTGTATTCGCTGCAAATAAATAACAAACTTAATTATTTTTTAAGATACTTCTAATTTGGAGATGTTTTGTTAGTAAACTGTAATGTAAAGAGATGTTGGTTTAATGCTCTTTTTGAAAGCGAATATACATAGACAGCTAAATCTCTAGCCTACGCTTATTGCGTTCGTACATCATATGCACGTGTAAAGTACATGGTCATACTAACGTACTCTCGAAATTGGTGTAATGGCTAAAACAAGGCAAGAGGGATTTAATTAATGTACGTAGGAAACTATAGTACATTACTGTGACGCAACACGTGTGCGTGTGCTCTCTTAGGCCTGGCCCTACTCTCTAAATAAAGGTATATTCATCAAAACAATGTTCCCATGAATACAAGTAGTCTATCAGCATATCTTAAACATCATTATTTAAGATCTGACTGTTGTATAACATAGTGTTATATCATTTGCTATTTACTAATATTTCTACGTTTATTTTTTATGTTTCTGTAATAAACAGTTCTTAATCCACCTTCCTATTGATTGGGCTATAATTCTCTCTGTCTGTGTGTATATACAACTACCGAGGCATCACAGGCGGTGTATACTGAAGACCTGAATCCGGAAAATCAGGCATTTTTTTGTAAATTTAGCAGACAAAAATGCACTTAAAATAGACACTAATATAGTCAAAATACTAATTCATTAAAAGTGAAAACAGAATAATATAGCTCATAACTAATGAAATAAACAAATAAATAATTCTTAAGTATTTCAGATACTTAATACATTCATCACATAATTAAAACTTATTTTTCTTGGTTACAAGCGACAACAAAAAATTTTTTTTCAATATATCAACATATAGTCAGCCACTTGTCAAAAAGAACATTTTTTTATCTGGAAAAATAACATTCTACTGGCACTAAAGTGATTGGGGCATATTTAAAACAAGCTATTTCGGCAGGACTCATACCAGTTACAACAGAACATTCATCTCTCAGGACATCATGGATCAAGACAAAGTAATTTTGGTGAATGAGCAAAAGATGAGCAGTGGTTTCTGGTAGAATTCTTTTTCTATTTATAGTGAACTCTGACTAGTATCTCTCCTACTTCCGTAATGAATGCGTTGTAGGGACGGTTTATTGCACAGCTATACGGCTGTCATCTTTCTCAACTGCATCTGTTTACTATATTTAGGCAGCTGAAGAGTTAGGCCCCCATTAGTTTCGCGGAGATTGATACAAGGTCATTAGCCAGGACTATTAAAACTGCAGTGTTTCTCTCATCCTCTCTATTTCTCGGTATTTGTATCCCGAGGTAACCGCGCGTTCCTTTCACTAATGAAGGTTCTGCTATTTAAATAACTTTAGTGAATGGGTTAAAAAGTTTTTGACTGCTAAAAAGAACTAAATGTATAATAAAATAGTTATCAATAGATATTTTTGTGAGGTGAACATTCAATCATTTTTACAGCTTTTTCACTTCGATAAATTGAAATTATTTATGTATTTCTTAAAATGGGTAAATAATCGCAGGAAAAATCCATAACGATCCAAAATAGGGAAAAACTTATTTAACGATGATAAAGATGATAATAATAATAATAATAATAATAATAATAATAATAATAATAATAATAATAATGGGTAATTATGTGGAACCCTATGGGTGCATATATGAGGAATAAGTCATAAGTCATCGCATATTTTTTTTCTATAGAATATGGAATAAATGGAACACAACACGGAAAATCTAAGATATTGAAGTCATATGGGATATACTTTCCAATAAAACCACCAGATAATGTACGTGAGTAGGGCTGTTAGAGCACTATAAATCTATTCTAGTGCCTTAGTGCTGTGTGTCTCAGCACGTCCCGAAGTGCAGATGGTGAGCGACAGTGGTCAGGAATAGAGGTTATGAAGGGTGAACAACTTTTGTATGTGAAAATAGCTTTTATCCGCCGCAATAATGCATGAGATTGCCACACAGATACGGGAAGTATTGGGTGTACTTACCCTGCCCTATCGAACAGTGGCAAGGTAGACAGAGATCTTCAAAGGGGGTAGAATATGGAATAATAAAACTGTATTGTCTGGTTGCCTGTGTTTTGCTTCTTCCCTACATCAAGCCTTCCGTTGGTGGCACCACTCGGCAGTTAACGCAATATACTTTCAATTGTTTATCTTAGACTTTTTGTATAGTTACTTGTTCGCAAGAAATAACAATAGTTGCCATGACTTATGACTTATTTCTCGTATATTAGGGACGAAATTCTCAAAGAAACTCATTCTGTGTAAAATTATGACCCGCGGAGTTCAGCATTAAGTAGATATCACATCATGTTTTGCCTTTATAGTGGTGATTTTATAATATCATTTACTTCCATTAAGTTTCTGTTATTTTATTAACATCATAGCCCCACATAAGGTAACAACAAAATGGTAAGAACATAGACGATAATAATACGCGTAACGAATGTATGCCAATAATATTAGCAAAAATTACATTTCACAAATTACGATAATGTCCCGTATTTTGCATTAAGAGAAATTGGTCACCTTATTTTCATACCACAAATTTATGCACATTAATGAAAGTGTATCCTAAGGAATACTGTATTGGTGTATTTACATTCGGTCTAATAAGATTCTGTAACATTAAATGAAATGGAAATGTCAGTTAACCGAAACTCAAATTTGTGATATCTAGTGCCGAAGTATATTAAAGTAAAAATAACGGCATTAAACATTTGCTAGGAAACTTTATTTATCAGTTAACATATATATATATATATATAGTGCTTCGTCCACTCATTCCTTGGAATATAATACTGAAAGTGAGTGAAATGGACATTTGGATTACTGCTATAATTTCTTTCTACTTTATTTCGATTGATTTTGATATTAGATGGAAGAATAATATATTGCAGACTTTCATATGCACGTATCAAATAACAATGTCTAATCAGTATGCAGTTAAACTAAAAGCTGTACACGGTAAAATGAAAGCATAATTAAGCATTGTTGCAATTACGGCGTTCTCCAGTAAGTCAAGTGAATACTGAAACGGTGGTCGCAGTCCAGCTAAAGAAGCAAAAAGTCCTAGGAGTCAGACACATAAAGGAGTATGCACTTGGCTCTTTCTGTGTTGTTCAGTGTCTAACGAGGGAGTGCTTCGTTCAAATATTCAAATTTATACAGAGTTTATTGTGAAATAACTACTTTTAAGTTTTATACATTCATTTTATTGTATTTTTAAGGTAAAGTTGGTGAACTAAAGCAATAGCCGATATTCCTCAGGTAATCTATCAGTTTGTGGTTTTGAGTTTACTTCACTATCATTTTTCTCAATTTCCCTGCAGAATGTTTACATAATAATCGTTTAAATATATTAATTTCGTATTACTTGCATTTTTATTAGTAAGGCTATATCTGGATAGTTTAGTCCTCTTAAATACAACTAATAAGTGTAAAATTAGACATAAACTTTTATTTAACGGATATTTGATATCAAGCATTAAACAGTGCTACATTTACTTTCATAAAGGTGAAGTTCATAATGCAACTGTTCTAACAATTGATTTATCTTCAGTAAGAAAATGTGATTATCCATTCTTTATTCAAACTAATTATTCAGTGCCTGCCGTAATAAATGTTTTTTTTCTATGTAAAAAATGAGACAGAGACCATATTTGTAAAAAAAAATATTGAAATGGTATGTAATAGTGAGAGAAGAACACATTAAAGAATATATATTTAATACTTATCTTCCTTTATTGAAAAACACATATTAAATGTATATATAGCTACAATATTTAACCGTTTCTTCGTTTCCTTTAGGGCATTAAATCTAGGGAAATATTCACACCAGTTTAACTACATTAATTAGCACTATACAGTAACATAGTACAGAGACAAACCATAAATGTATTTGTATCTTTTGTGTGGAATGCCTGACATTCACCTCAGAGAGAGTCCTCTGTATGACAAATAATAAAACCAGAAGTCTTCATATTATGTACACTCTGTCACATCTAAGGAATCTTCAGGACTGCGTCAACAGCTTGTACGTGCTTATAGATCTAAGTTGATTTCCTCCAATTTCGTAAGTTTCCTCGAAAAAGAAAAAAATGTTCGATAGAAATCACATCAAATTGAGTTACCGCAGTACACAAGGGAACAAACGAACTACCCGTAAAGAACAATTTTCATTATTGCTGCTGGTAGCTGCCTCTTGCTAGATACTAACACAGTTGACAAGCAAGAGGCGTTTTCTCTCTTGTTATGGAAAAAATAATAATGATATAAACCGATGCAATACTAACAGAAACCAAGACTGTATTAAATGCATTCAATAATCAGTAATGCATCATTTAATTTCTATATTTTGCATTTTGTGATATTTAGACTCCACTTTATATAATAATAATAATATATTTGTAATACAAAATGTTATATTACAAATACAAATTGTTGTATTAAGTTTTTTTTTATGTTTAACGCCCGTTTTTACTACTGAATCACCATAGGCGGTGGACACTGATGATACATGAGGTGAAATGCTAAATTGGGAAAGGATTTATTTTTAAAGGAAGGAAATATTCCATGCCTAACTTTTGGGTACCTCCCCGGAATTTTCCATTTATCAGCACTGAGGGAAACCTGGAAAAACCTCAGTCAGGAAAGAATATTAAGTACATACATAGTGTGGCCTACATTTATAATGTGGGCCACACTAATATTACCAGTTGTTCAAGCAATCTAGTAAAATGTAAAATATATGATTTGCAATGACTAAAATTGTAAGTATAATTGATTATATTGAAAATAATGCACACAATGTCTTAAAATATTTAGCATTTATATTATATGTATTCACTGATTCTGTAAATTACGCAATATTGCATGAATAATACAGCTAAATGTTCTTTATATCTCGTAATTACAATATTTTTTTTACGTTTAGTGCATATTATACATATGTATTATATATTAATTATTTGTGATAAGTTCAAAGTATTGAAATGTGTGTCAAAAACTGTCTTTTTAAACCGTCAGAATTTACTGGTCAAGTTCCACGTTTCTCTTCTAAAGCCCGTTTTAAGCTGTTTCTCTGATTTTAAAACATTGGGCATCTGTAAATTAGGCGTACCACAGTTGGTTTCCTGAAGACAGGCAAGTTTGATCTTTGATTTTGCCGATTGTATGGCAATAAATTTTTGTTATACTGGTCCAGCGACTGTTGTTCTGAATAGTGCGGTAATGGTTGTACTCTCTGCCGAGCTATTTCTGCATGCAAAAGCATTGCCTGCTCTGATTCAATCCGTTTGCTAGGAGTCCCATGTTGTTTCATTTCTGTTGTGATAGCAGCTTTAGGCATTTTGGTATACACCATTTCTAGATCTCCTTCTTGCACTACTTCCTCAGTAATCTTATTTGTCAATTAATTTCTAAGAATCCCTCCAAAAGCCTTTGTTCATCCGGAATGTGAGAGCAAATGGCGAGAAACTGTCTTTTAATATGTCTCTGCATATTTTCTATTATGTAGCAGTGGTTGCAATTATTGTTCCTTAGTAACGCTAGGGTAATTTGGCTGTTTGTATATATTTCTACTGTTGTTCCTTGTTATTACGCAGATATGGAAGCTTTTGACTATTGTTTGAAGCACCCTGCTTTGTAACATAGTTGGGAATATATGTCATGTAGGTATCTAGGATAGCAGATACCGCATCGTTTTCTTTCGGTGAAGACGCAACCAAGAATCACCATTTTGGGGGTCATTTTAGGCTTTTTCAATTGTAGATTTTTTGTGGAGCTTTTTCACTATGCATACCCAGTAACCCAGGTACTTGAGATAATCGATGTTTCTCTTAACTATATTGATTTTAATAGGCAGAATTTAACTGTAAATGTTTTCTTTAAAACAACAATTTATTATTATTTGCCAGTTTGTTTGGGCATTATAGTGTGTTGTAAATGAATTTGTCTTGATAATGACAATGAACCTAATAAGTTGGAAAATGTATACATTCCTAGAAAAGCTTTTATTTTTGTATAATGTAAAGGTTTTATGTATTTTAGGTGTTTACCTTTTCTTTGCCCAAGAGTTTATATTTGACACTTAAATAGGCCAGCTCTTGTTACAATATTATGCGAGCATTTGTTTTAAAAGTTATTTTGAATATATTAATCGCCTTGGGAATTAATACTCTTTATTGCTGCTGTACATTTTAATCATTTTTACGAGGGGTTATCATGCTCCGTTTTTATATTACTATTGTAAAATATTAAAATAATTGGCAGGTGTTATGCGAATGACTGATATTTTAATACATTATAATAATTTAAAGAGTTGTTCTTGACCTTTGTGAAGTTATTCTTTTCCCGTAATACTGAATTCCAGAGACTCCTATAGGAGTTTCTATTCCGGGACACTGGCACATTCCACATTAGAACGCTTGTAAACATTAACGGGAGGATGCTGTTTAAACTTTATTGATGCTCAGTAAAGAAAACCTACTTGGCCGCATAGCTACTTCAATACGTTGATGTCATCACAATGAACTCGAATATATATTTACCTTACTAAGAGCAATATATGATTTTATGCTCCTACAGGGAAACTTTCTCGAGATTCTTAATCAGAGTCGTTAAAAATGACGCGCTATAATTAAGTATAAATATCGTTTTATATATTGCACCTATATGAATAATTTCGATGCTTTACAATGTCATAAACTTGGAAATTTATGGCGTGGTACCACAATGTCATAAATTCTCTTGCTTTAACACCCTTGGCAAACATGGGTTAAAGTTATTCAACTCCAGACATTATTTCTTCAGATACGCTCCCCACATCAGCTATAATAGCATTACTCATTTCGTAAATTTTATGTGGATTATTTCTTCATACACAGGTTTTCCAGGTAACCCCAGAGTTAATGATCGCATGACGCAAAGCGGATGAATCAGGTCATCGCACCAAATCGTTTGGCCTTAGGATACTGGTGAGAGAAATTTCTATCAAGCAAATGCATGCATGTAATTCGGACAATGCTGTTTCCACGCTTTTGCACTATTTTTATATCGTACTGAAATAATGAAAAATGTCTAAAAAGTAGCAAGTAATATATTTATTATACAACCCTGGAGAAATACCCCAATAATTCCGATGAAATAGTGCACATAACATTGTGTTTTCTAAGATGTAACAACCGTTTAATGATTGCATGTGGGTATTAGCAAATCAAATGCTCCTATTCTATTTATTGATGTAGCCGAATAGATGTAAAAGAGGATTAGGGAACATATTTGTGTGGTTTTTGCTGAGCAATTCTTATCCATAGTGCATATGGTAAGATAACTGAAAGTAGAAAACATGTCCGTTTCTCATCACTAGCTAATGCAGACTTAATTCAAATTTTGTATGGTAAACTTTTAGATTTGTGTTTAAAAAAAAAAACCGCTTAGAATTTTTCCTTCGGACACTGAAAAGCCTTCTTGTGGCTGTTTGCATGTAACATTAGTTTGAAGTGTGAATATCATTCTTTGACATTCTTTATCAAAGTCAAATTGTTGATTAAATTGAATGCTACACAACCAAAGCTCAACTTAAGAGAATTTGAAATTTGATACGCCATTTCCTGAATTATAACAAACATGAATTGAAAATAGTTCATACAAATGCAGTACATAGGGTGCGAAAGTATGTTACAAAAAAAAATTACGAATAGAAAGAAATTGACACAAGTGTTTCACGAATGAGATCAAATGATCACAGAGGTTTCAATATGGAGCTATAGCCTATAGGCATAATATGAACCAATGTCATAGCTATGTTGCGATATGACGTGTGTTCATAGCCAGTCAAATATAAACCAATACCATAGGTGGAGACTCATTCATAAGCAAATTGCATCTGAATCTAACCACAAACCACACACTGGGACTTAGTGTAGAAAATGTATGGCGTTTGGAGAACTATGTACAGTAAGTTAGTTTTGTGAACAATAATTATACTTAAACTCCAATTAGTATAATGCATTGCGACGTTCTGTATTTAAGTGAGAAAAGTATTTCTTTATGATAAGTTATTGTGTTTTAAGTTCCCTCGATCATCCATAAAACACATTCATAGCTTTGGAGTTAACATCTACAACACCAAAACAAAGCTTCCGAGATCATTTGTTCCTATGCTTGACTTTCCCCTTTTTTTACTTGGAAATTATTACAGCTATTTTTTGGCCTAGTCAAACTTCATCCATTTTTGGATTTGTAAAGCAAAGCGACTCAGATACTACAGTAAGAGCAATTTAGAAGTCCTGATAAGTAGTAGTTCAGCCGGTCGGCGATTAGACCCCGCTTTGCTGCCGGGTATTTTTCTGCTTAGATTCGCGTCGCTCAAGCGTTTTATCATTTTAAAACTTACGTTACAACATATTAAATTACAGGATTTGGTACAGTCGATGCTGGAAATGTTTCCCTGATACACAACCCTCATTATCTTAGGAAATTGTTACGTACACGTATTGGTTCCCCCTATATTGGACTTAACTTCGTTTTGAAAGTTTGTTTTAAGTTAAATATACTCTATTTCTCAAAGATAAAAGTGTCCAACAGTAAGGGCCGGGGAACGAGAGGGGTATAAACTAGAGCCAGTAATTGTGGGATCAACTTTAAGGCGCAATTCCTTAATGGATTTATGATCTGTCTTGGATTATTTTCAGGTCAATTACAAAACGTATTTTATTCAATTTCTCTACTATCTTTGATATTTTTCGAAACCTGGCTGCCAGGACATTAACGCCTAAACGCCTGTCTCGCTCTGCCGGAAAACTTTCTGCACCTAATGATGTCTTGAAGGAGAATGTACAAGTTGCAGTGAATATCTCGCCATTGAACAATATTACTGCAATAGTTAATGAAATTTCACTGTTGAAATCCCGCTCGCAACTGACTGGAAGAGAGAATTCAGCTATTGTAGAGGGGCAGGTTTGCTGGTCAGGGGGGACTTCCACTGTGTTATGAGGTTTCTGATAATAGGGTCTCTTAAGGGAAGTCAGAATAATGAGGCTAATAATGAGGTTAATAATGGGAAGGCAGTCAGTCATGAAGTTAATTAATGTGAAAACAGGTGAAAATTTACAGGAAATAGAAGCAGTTAATGGAATGGGAAAAAATGTTTAATTTTGCTCAACACAAATGCCACTCGAGATCAATGATCGTAGAATGTCAATGTTCTTAGAGGTTGCCGAGGTCACTATGCACATGTCAAAACTTGCCTTTTGTGGGACTGTTACCAAACATTCATAATTAGCATTTGTTCTGCTCCTACCTTTATTCAAACACGTAGTTGATTACATCTCATTTATCTCATTTATATTGCGGTGTTACTCAGAAAGATGTTACTTCATATCATTGTATGCGACTTCTTTACCCAGCTCTGTGGGAAAGGTTTTCCTCTTGATGATCGCACTTTGTTATTTGGTACCTTTAAGAGCGCTTACGTTAACTGAATAAAGAAAACCTAATTTAGTTGAGTAACTAAAGCGACTTGCAGACTTTTTGGTGTACTTTCTAACAATTCAACATTGCCATTTGACATCCAGGGTTGCGTGATAGAGCATTCTGCAAACATCTGAACTTCTCGAGGCCTTTTAAATGTATGTTGTGCTCTAGACTTAACGTACTCTTGAGTCCATTACGGAGACAGGCCAGGTCGAAGCGTAATGGAGTGGCTTGGGGAAGCGTGTGCAATTACCACTTAGCTTGGACCGGAGCCCCCTTATCTGCAGAAAATCGGCAGGATAACAAGCGGCTTCCATTTACCATTAACGGCTCCCTTTCCTGCTCAGGTGAGAAATTATAACCTAGTTAATGCTTCCTTTGGCATTCGTGTAAACGATTTCTTAGATGGTTATAGGACTAAAATAAAAACGTTAGAAGCAAAGAGAAGCCACTTTGGAATTGCTTTAGCGAGCCAAAAGCAATTACATGTTTAGGTCATAAGATAGTGCAGTAAAACATTTAGAAAGGGATTTCATGCAATTTAGAAAGTAAAAAAATGTTTCTGCTCCTTATGTTCTTTAGAACACACAAATATGGCTCCTTATAAATGTGAAAAGGAGTTCTCAATACTTTATTGTATACTCTTCGGCTTGTAGGTTTAGAAGTAATGGATAAAAGACTGTCATTAAAAATAAAGAAAATTTTAAATAGAAGTAATTAATTATTATTACTATTTCTACAACTATTATAACTATTACTGTTTCTAGATTTTCAACCATTAAACAGAATTCTAAATGTGCTAAATATAATACATTTATGGGGCATTCCATATCAAATTGAACAAGACGTTTAAAAAAGTTGACTGAATATTTTAAAAGTAAATGATTATTTTAATTTATAAAGCATCAAGAGAGAACTAATTCTGCAAAATATTAAACTCCTGTTAGCAGTATATTTTGTTATAGTGAATGTTAAATCTTTGGTATTTTAAGAATAAATGTAGTGTGTATAGAACTTGCATTGCAGAAACACAAACTTATACATTAAAACCTTTTTTAAGCTTTCTTAATGGTATGTAACCAATATTTATTAACTTATTTAAGCAAGGAGCTATTTTGAATATCTGCATTCATTACATAAATGAAAACTTCTAATAAATATTTTACCGAGGGTTGTTGCGCTACCTTTCTTGTTGAAAGGTAGACTAGCTGTTAGTTAACTGTTTAGCACATTCATGCTGTACAACCACATATAATGTTTTCACAGCAGCAATAACACGTGAGCGGAAGTGGTTTTAAAGACCTTCTGTTTCATTGCCGTTTTATTTTCTAACTTCATTTTAAATGTAACTCTAATCTATTGCATTTTACATAAGTAAAAAATTACCAAGGGCTGAAGGAGTATTTTAAAATGCCTGCTTAATACCCTTATACCCATCTACTTAGCAGAGGAACCCATTAGTGATAAATAACCGATATTTTGCATACAGCCGCCATAAAACTCAAGATGGTGTGTTTTATTTCACATTATACTTTCATGACTGTTTTGCAATCTATTTTGATACATAAAACTCATAAAAAATTATTTCTTGAATTATATTCATATTATTCGTTTAAGGATTAGAATTAACAGTTTCAGCGCAATTCACTAGCGTGTGATTTGATTGCATGAAGGAACTTTGGTGTTATTTTTATGTGTTGGTGTGAACTTATTATTATTGGTTTAGTGATATAGGTAACTGTTTATTTATGAAATAGTAAGACACTCGTGTCACAGTCGAAGATGATGAACCGCTGAAAAGGTGCACAAAATTAAAATGAGACCATGCACACTTTCGTTTGGCACAGTGGCCAAAACAGATCTTTATGTCTAAGATAAGAGTGGATATAGCAGTAGGAAATGTCGGTTATTTTAATATGGGTGCAGCTCCATGTCTTAAAATAAAGATGTACATTTATGGTAGAAAAATGTGTTAAAGCATATATAGGAAAACTTAGAGCAGTTAGGAAAAAGTGAAGAGAACCCACAAATTTAGGATTAGAAGAGAGTACAACATCCCCTTGAATAATGTTTTAACGCCGATTTTTACTATTGAGGCACCACCAGTGGTGGACACTGATAATGCATGAAATGAAATATATTGGGAAAGGATTTTTTTTTTTAAGGAAGGAAACGTTCCAGGCCTAAGTTTAGGGTACCTCCCCGGCATTTGCCATTTATGAGGACTGAGGAAAACCTGGAAAAAACCTCAGTCAGGGAGGACGGTCCTGGCAGGATCGAACTCCAGACTTCCCGCTCACGAGTCCGCGCCTTAATGACCTTGGCCACCCGTGGCGGTACATTCACTTGATATTAAGTGTCAAGGTGTATTTACTACACACTCCAAATTTATTCTAGCCTATCTTGTCATCCATCAAGCATCGTCTGAGAGATCACATCCTGAAAGCCTGCACAGCTGTGAAATAAAAAGTGAAGAAACTACAGTGGGTTTAGAAACATTAAAACTGAGTGAGGAACAATGGTCTAAGACAGCCATTTTGGGTGATTACATATTTGCACTTTCTGTTTATGTTGACGATATCCCAAGAGGGGAACCAACGTATTTTGCAAAGGAATGTAATTATCACATGCTTTGTGCTACAGCAGCACTTCTGAACATTGTTCCAAAATGGATGGACTGATTCAAACACGAAATATAAATATTTTTGTACGATAAACAGGCTGCGCAAATAACATAGACACGTCTATCTTGACTAAGCTTTGGGGGTACTTCAATAATATACCACACAAGACTTCGCAGAGAATAGTTTAGTAAAGTTGTTGTAAAGCCAAGTGGAACACCTTAACGTGAGTTGTTTGCTAGTCCGTGAATATTGAGACAAGTTAAATGCTCATCAACAAATGAAGTATATTTACATATTACTAGCAAAATAGGAGTCAATACTAAGTCCATACATTTATGTAATTTTGGAAATTACACATGTTTGAAATAGCGGAATTAAAGTATATAAATTTTAAAAATGTGCTCATATTTGAAGCAAAAATATAAAATTTGAAATTAAAATGTAAAATGTACCAGTAAATTGTAAAATTTTCTCCCATACAGTAAATTTGTGCGCATTTAAAAAAATTAAAGCTGCTGAGAAGAAAATGGGCTCTGTATACAATATTATGAAGCGTTAACATAGTTGGTTTTGGAATTCCACACATGTCGCATAGATGGCCTTGGTATACTCCAGCACTTACCAAATGGATTACATGGCGCTAGGGTGATGGAGTAATTTGCTAATGAGTGCGAGAGGAAATTGAAGCTCTTGGAGGAAAGCCGTTTAGCTTCTGTTTTGTCCAACACAGGTCCATTCGCAGATATCGAACCATTGAACCATAGCGTTGTAGAAATTCTATGTATGGTTCACTACAAATGCACTTAGCGCTTTGGGGCTGCCTCTAATGGGGAAAGTCAACCAATTTGGCAACATATCTTTGAATATAAATATTAATTAACAAGGCTGAGATTATCCTTTTACATGGTGTAAGTCGCAATTCTAATGTAAATGAGACGCTATGTCTTCATATTTTTCATATCAATGCGGAGTCATTGCGGCGTGGAATACAAATCTTGAAGAAAGCTTTTGAAAATAGCACTAACAAACTGAACGAAACTGCATTTGCGTTCAGTCGACATAGAACGGCGGGGAAGAAGAATTTAATGAAAATTCCTTTTTCACTTGTTCATGCTATATTAAAAATGTTTATTTTGTTCATTTTAAATGTGGTTTTTATGTTTGTGATCGAGCAAGTAGACATGGATACCAAGATTTGAATCAGCTTTTATTTCTGACGATATCCGCATAATTTTTGACCCAAGATAAGTATATATGATAAGTGCTTTAATATACTGGGGGTGCTTCCGTGATAGTGATACAAACTTTCATGGAGGATGAACAGTAAATTTATCAATTTGGGATAGGGAACTCCTATCAGGAAGCGCCTTAGTCACAAGCTAAAATTGTTTCGGATTACCTATGCAAATGAAATAACAGAAGTTACAAATTTTACTGTCAACATTTTTTTATACGGTGCATTTCCCCAGCTTGGATACTGATATGACAGCGTCGCAATAAGCTCTGTCGTCAGCAAGTTCTACAACAATAAACGGGCTGAGCGAGTGTAATCTATAGCTTTAACACTTACAAAATAATTTGGACCAGTGCTTGAATTTGAACCACGGATCTTCAGCTTTCCATGCTGACTCTCTAGCCAAATGATCTGTTGTGTCCTCTTCTAAGCTCAGAACCACGAACCTCTCTCATCTGATTCTCTATATCCCGGAGAATTCCCTAAGGTTCAAGTGTGATCACTAATTTCCAAATAATTCCTACCCAAGGATAGCGTGAAAGAAATATTTCCATACAGCAATTAACCCCTGTATAGCTAGAGGTTTAACTAGAAACCTGGCATTATGGTTCGCCTCTTAAGGAATTAATATCTCATAGTAGAGAAACATTAAGGAGGCCTCCGGGGTGTATAGAATCAGATGAGAGAAGTTCGTGCTTTCTTGCTTGGAAAAGGACACGGTAACTCAGTTGGTTAGAGCGTCAGCACGGAGGGCCGTAGATCCGCAGTTGGAATCCCAACTGTGACCCAAATTTTTCTTGTATAATAACTTCCTTAAAGGGCCAGTGTGAAAGAACAATTTCTATATACTTACCTATACGTATACGTATACCTATACCTATACGTACATTAGGATTAGCCATGTAGATATATGTGGTGTCACCTTCATTGTATTACTAAAGCTAGGTTATCTGCTTTAAGTTAATGGAGTTTCTTTACCAACCGCTCATGATGGACGCCTAGATGTTGGCCGGGTTCCAGGTCATCGAGAAGTCGCTCCGCAGCAATTGTGTAGCCGAGATTTCACTAGGAAAGTGGATTCGGTGGCGTACTGAGCGTACAATTATTTTCACTTAACCACCAAAGCAAGGACACAGTCCAAAGTCCAAAACTGAGCAACGGTGGGAAGATAACCTGCTAAAAAGCGATTTCGAAGCAATGTCAGAAATGCAGGGACACTAACTTTATCATCCTCGGTGCGCATCACCCGATTGCGGAGGAATTTGATCTGGAAGCGTTTCCAGACCAAGGTTCGCTATCTCAAATGATGCCTTTGTCCTTCTCCAACATATCACACCTGAACATCATTGCCGCAACATCATGTATGTTCTCTTTGTGCTACAAGTGGATGACGGTTATGTTTTTGCGTATGATGGATTTAATTGTAACCTGTGAGTCGCAATAGATGAGAATGTTTCTTTTTTGTCGATGCATTATTAATATGCTTGGTAAATAGCAAATATTTCTATCTGAATGATATTATTGTTAAGTGCCAGTCTAAATCCTTTATGTAGAATCTATGTATCATTTTCATACAAAACGAGATAACATCTATCCTGTTGTTATTATAGAAGTACTATTTGTGTACAGAATGCTAAGGAACAACACCGAAATATTTTCAATGTATTCATAAAGCGGTCTTAGGCGAGTTATTTTAGATAGTAAATCCAGGGTCACAAAAGTAAACTATCCAAGTTATGGACTATTGAAGAAATTGTATTTTGGTGCTCAGAAATTCATACTAAAATAAAACATTGTCACAGTTTGTATTCGGACTGCTTTACACACCCCTCATAATCGAAACAAGCCTGATTGTTAATAATAATTAAATAGTATTTTCACAATTTAGCGTTAAAATAATCTGCAAATTATTGCTAAATAATTATTACATGCCAGTCATTGCTCTGTACTAATAAAAAATCAATTGTTGATTTGGTTTATTTATGGACCTCTTTAATATCCCATGTCATCAGCGTCCCATTCAATTCAGGGCATGAAATGGCCGATAAATTTTGGTCAGAGTCATCTTCTTTCAGGCTTTAAGTTCTTTATCATGCCGTAAATCTACGGCAAGGGACCCACTCCTTTCCGAACTAAATCGTACTTAGGACTTAAGATTTTTACACCAGAAAAAATCCATGGACCCTGGCCGGGATCGAATCCCCAATCTTGGATGTACGAGGCAAGTATGGTTAACACTAGACAACCAGTACCCACATCTATTGTTGGATCTAAAGTTGCAATTCTACTTTTTTCCTAATGTTGTGGGACATCTGTCATTTGTTTCATCAACAGTTTTTTTATTTTATAAACAAAAGCTATGACAGAGTAAGTCTTGCAAATTGAGTATGTGGTTACAGTCCTCGTCATGTACAAGAAGTTATTTTGCAGGAGCTGTTGAGATCTACAGAGAAAGATTCCCTAATTGAAGCTATCTATATCACTCTACATTTCAGTCTGTTGATTCACTCAGATGCTTTAATTAGCAAGTAAAAGTAAAAGTCAGTAGCATGCCTTCCCTTTTGAAACTTTAAGCCTTAACATGTAAGTTTCACATCTTCGACCCTGGGGTTCCTTATCTCAAGATCCCACTACATAGGATGCAAATATGTCGGTGTTGTTAATGTGCTATGGTTAAATGTTCCGAGCTTGCTTTATTAGTTCATGATACAGGATTCAGGCAGTAAAGCTTGGGACTTGCATTATGACGTCTGGAATTCAATTCTCGTTGAGCTGGCATCTTTGGGTCCTTTTATATTTTCCCCTGGTCACTTAGGCGAATGATGGGTTGGACATTTACATTCCAAGAATTTTCCGCTCTTCTATTACATTCTTTCATTTTATCATTTAATTCCGTAGGCTCTGTTACACATTCCAAAGTGGGAGCTAGTGGGGGAGGTGGGCTGGTGCAGTGTGCTGGAAGCTTGCGCTTTGGAAATGTTTCTGCCCCTGCGTCTGAACTTTTTGAGAAGTTTGAACAGGTCGGGAGATTCGACCACGATGTTCCATCTGGAAACATATTAGGGACTCAATCTGCAGTCCTGGCAGCTCGCCCTCTACCTCCCGGAGGCGCCCCAATTGAGAGTATGGTCTCAAAGGGTCAGGCCCAAGTGTCGCATACCATCCACCCATCCATAGGGCAGGATGACAGGTCTATAAACACGTGCTTTTATTTATATATCGCAATCCGATAGCAATGGATGTTTTAGGCACACTTTCTTCAAACTAACATTTTTAAAACTTGTACATATTAAAGTTCATACCGTTATTATCTATACTTTCTTCGCTCAGCTGTACTAAATTTGTGAAGGGAAAATATCAATTGTCTCTTAATATACGTTCAGAGGATTTTTGGCTGTCTCTTAATTTACTCAAAATTGGTTCTCTGAGAATCTCGTAAATTAGCTGCTAAAGCTGAAATTTTCATAGGGTAAACTACTGGCTGAAGTTTCTAACCAATAGTTTTCCTCAACCCAGTGGGAGCTACAGAGCTCTGTTTTCTGGTCTAAAATTGCAAATGTATGTGCACTTCATGCCCTTCTATTATTCAGAAGTATATGCTTTAAAATTATCGATTTTCAATCAAAAACCGGTTATATGGAACCTTAAAATATTGGTGCTTCGCAAGATAATTTTATCCTTTAAAATTACCGTCAACACCCCATTCACTTTTTGCGCATTGCACTACAAGAACAGTACAACAATGTACCATTATCTGTGCATCATAAAACTGTTTCGACTATAGTCCATTGTGTTATATTCAGCATCATTACCCTCAATGTATCCAGTATGACTGAATACAAAACCAAGATATTCCAAACGATCTGTCGCTCTTTGGTAAATCTCTGCATTGAGAAAGGCCACGTAAATCAAAACACATTTTCATGTTTTGAATGCATTTAACATTTCTCATTGCACTTAAAGCGTTTCTCTTTCGTCCCACACACACTTAAACGTGCACACAAAGGAAATTACAGTGCACGAATACAGTTAGTTCCCGCAGGAGTAGTCAGTCTTTTGGTACCAAATAATATTAAACATTTAGGTTTAGTTGTTTTGAAACCGACCCTGTTTACATATTGCGCCTTGAAAATTAATGTTAGTGAATCTCATCAAGAGCTACATGAAAATTTATCTTCCCGCTAGCTACATGTTTTCCTTTATTGCATAACAACAAAATCTGCCAAAGCTATCCGTATAAAAACAAAGTAAAGGGTTTTTACTGAAACAAAAGCAAATCGTTTTGCTAACAAGCGTATTTCTTAAATCTCACGTCATTTTCCATCCAGAGCATTTATTACTTCAGTATTTTTTTTTCCCCCTCTGGAAGGATTATATATAAACCGAAAGTGCCAAAAAATGTATACACATTTTCACCGTAGATATATATTTAATATATTTCAAAGTTGAACCGAAAAACAACAGTAATGTGTAGTATATTATTTTCTAAACAAATGTGACTCACATACATTATGATAACGTTGCTACGTGACAGGTGAATCAATAATGGATACATAAAGCCAAGATTATCGTATAATGTACTGTAAACAGGTATGACTCGCATTACGTTATGCTAGCGTTACTACAACAAAATGGAGCCAAGATTATCGTTTGAACAGCGGAAATCAATTTTGAAGTGGTATTGGAAAACGAGAATGTTGTTGAAGTTCAAAGGCAATGGAGACGTGTGTATAAAACAGAACCTCAAACGCTAGTAACAATTCCGTCTTACCCGCCATTCAGGTCACTCTATGGAAATGAGGAATTTTACTACCAACAGGATGGTGCACCACCACATTACCACCGAGATGTACTTGCGTACCTTGATGACAATCTTACAAGGGACTGGATATGACGAGGTCCGATTGAGTTTCCACCGAGTTCTCCGGATCTAACTCCGTTGGGCTTCTACCTATGGGGAACTCTTAAGGATGTTGTATACCGTAGAAAACCATCTACACTAACAGCACTTCGGGAAGAAATTGAGGCATGTGCTGCACTCGCTAAGGACACTTTTGCAAATGTTGCTCAATCAGTAGTTCAACGTACTCAGAAGTGTATTGAACAAAAGTCTAAGATGATTAGTGTTCATCATTTTCTGTTTGTGTGAATCCAGTTTTGTTGTACTCAAATACGAATTATTTCTTCTTAATTTAGACTTCTGTACTCGCCTCATTGTCACTTTCGCTACTACTGGACGACATATTTGAGTTAACTTATTTAATAAAAATATATTGCACTAGTATTTGAAGTTATTAGTACTCCTACATTTATAGAAAACTATTCAAATTACAAGAGCCTAACTAGTACTAATCAAATCAATCAAAATTAGTAATACACTTGTAAATATGAAGTAGTGAAGTACAAATACAGAAGATCTTTGTAGAACACAAGTCTATTATTAATTGAAAGTTACAGTCCAATATATTTTTTAATTTATTAGATCAAACTTGATTTATAGCTTAAATAATGCCAATTAAAAATTAACAATCGAAAGTGAATAAGGTAGATTTTTATAGCTTATAACATGAAATTATTATTGAATTAATAAATAGGAAAATAATAAAAAATAATAAAACCTGGTTTATAAGGATAATACTTCAGTAACCATATCTAGTTAGGAATAATCGTTTTTATTAAGTAAAACAGCCTGGGGTCGGGTCAAAGCCGGGTCCCTTGGAATTCCAGTACGTTGTGCTGATGAACCGGGGACTGGGTTCTGATGCAATAGAAGTGAACAATTGGTATTCTGTTTATTTGGAATTTAGATTAAGGCATTAATATATCATTAAATATTGTAAAACTTATAATTATGAGGGGTACATCTAAAATGGCCTGGGCCATATAGAGGGAGGTTCCTTGTAGTTTGTATTTTCTTAGCATTCAAATAAATAAATAAACAAATAATTAAGTTTCCAAATTTAATCAATTACATTGTTGCTATTTCGGACACATTTCAATTTACCCTACTGTTTTAAAGATTTGTGATAATTAACATAATGATGATGAAATACAATAAATATGGTTAGAGCTGAAGAAGTTGTTGGCATTGATAGAATGATAGCCAACTGTATATAACAAAACTGTGAGGGAACTTGTCAATATCTCTACATATCATTAATTTGAATACACATCTGAAATTATAGGCGTTATTGTGACTTCTCCTCACATACCTACTACAATGAGCACTGGAGCTGACTTGAATAACAAAAATGCATTCCAACTGTTCAAGGAAATGTCAAGTTCACGGTTTATATGCCCAAAACCTCTACGTACATCAACTGAATGTATACATATCAATAAATAACATAAAGAATGCTGTCACAACGAATTCGGCAATTTTTTGACCAAAGCATACATTTGCCTATGTGTGAATAACTTCAAATATCAAAGATGACGTCATGCTTATTTCAAATACAAAACAACATTTTCAGTAATAAAGCCGAGTACATTATGAAAATTGAAGGAAATATGGGTCAGAAACTATATCATAAAATTCCTCCGTGTTACACAATACCATCTTGAATGCATCTAGTAGAGGTTGCAGAAGGATAGCTGTTCTAAACATCAGTCTAAGTACTAAATTATATATGAAGTAAGCAGAGAGTTATTTCTTTTTTAATAGTGTTTATTGCTGGCTTTTACTGTTGAGGAATCGAGGTCGAAGGACGCTGGTGATACACAAAATGAAAATATAATTTTAGAAATAATTGTTTTAAGGAAGGAAATGTTTCAGGCCTAAGTGTTATTTATGAGGACTGAAAAAAACCTGGAAATAAACCTCGGTCAGGGAGAACCGTTCTGGGATAATCTAATCCCAGATCTCCTGCTCACGAGTCCGTACCTTAACGTCGTCGGCCACCAGTTGCGGTACAAAGGGTGCTGAAACATAACATAGTTTGGCCATCCTAAAGTTCAAACTTATCTCCTTTGAATTTCATGGAAGTGGAAAGAAGTACCCAAGAAGTGCATTTAAAAGCTTAGACCATTTTGGGAAGTTATTAAACAAGTATAGGGTTAGAATAGATCCAAGGAGTTATAAACCAAATGCGTGGAATTTTATGAGCTATTATTAAAAGCCAAGCTATACACTTGATAATATTGAACTTAAATTTTGTTCCTTATAGTGGATATACAAAGTGCTTTATATAGAATTAACACATTTCTTTATTTATTTCTAAACGAATGATACTCTACCTCATATGTAGAGTACATTAGGCAATTATTACCTCTGCATAAAGTGTTGAAAATTCCCTCCCTCCTGCATGAGGCATAACTCAACACATCGTTCCGTGTCATTGGCCACTCATTGAAGGACTGTGTTGTCAATACCATTAATCTCCTGTGTAATGTTGTGCTTCGGATCGTCCAATATCTGGGGGCGTGTGGCGTAAACTTTGTCTTTTAAGTAACTCCATAGAAATCAGGAAATCTGGTGGCTACACATTCTTGGAGAGTACTCGGTCGTCAAAGAAACTTTCAATTAACTCCATGGGTTGGTATGATGTATGGCATGTAGCCATCCTGTTGAAATTATTCATGGCCGAGCTGTACATCGTTCATTTATTAAACTCCAGATTAATCCGCCGGTACTATGCAGTTTTTTAATAGTGTTTAACGCCCTTTTTTACTACTGAGATATCACAGGCGGCGGACACTGATGATACATGAAATGATATATTGGAAAAGGATTTTTAGGTGGGATGCGAACCCCAGATCTCCCGCTCACGAGCAATCTCGATCACCCGTGGCGGTGGTACTCTGCAGTGTCCACAGTATGCCCCCCCCCCCCAAAGTCCCCTATTCTTTGTGCGGATGTTGCGCACCAAACGCTGACTTCAACTGGGTGCATAGGTGCTTCACAAAGGACAAGTAGATTTTGGACGGTCCAATAGCGTGAATTATGAAAGCATAAATGGAACCATGCTCCATCTGTGAACCATGTGATGGACAATATGCCAGGATTTTGCGCAATGAACGGTGTATTGTGTATACCTTATGTAGGAGAGAGGCCATTTTCAATATTTTCTATAGAGGTTAATAATAATCTCCCAACGAACTCTACATTTAAGGTATAATAAATTGTGACTACCGCCATTAGTTTTGAAATAAATAATGAAAGAAATGTGTTAGTTGTGTATAAATTGCCCTGTACTTTGTCTTCATTGTTTTTTTATTTTTAACCTTTCTGACCTAATAAAATAATAAAATATTTTTGCCGTGATTTATTCTTTGTTGTGCGTTCCTTTTAGAAATATGAGGAAATTACATGGTGAAATGAATCAGTGTCTGTGTCTGATATTGTAAATTACTCTTAAGGCTTGTTATGACATTCTTGTCTTTTAAAGTTGCAATTTACAAGAACAATTTGTGGGTTCTATGGGACATGTACTTTATTGGTCATCTTAAGATACCTTACTTTTACATGTTACTTTGTGGTTGGAACTAGTTGCACTCTGAGAACTCTCCACAATTAAATATGTTATTAGCTATTGCAATTTCACCAATGTATCTGTAATGAGAGAATATGCGTTCTGCAGTTTCTCGTGTTGGTATTGCTCTGATCTGTCATTTAGTGAATCCAGTAAATAAAGACCACAATGAATTACTTTGAGTGTTCAGTTGAGCATCCTTCTCCAAAGCTACAGATAACATTTTCTGTGGGTCGAGAGACGAGGGGATTGTAGGAAAATGCTCAGGACGGAAGAGCTAATCGAAGAAGGCGTGACAGTGAGTACTGCAGCTTCCCCTTGCTATGTCTCCCCTGACACTGGCATTCCACATTCTGAACAGGGAACAATCTCCGTGGAGCTTGAAGGCTGAAGATGAAGAGCGGAAAAGGGAGATATCCTTTGGCATTAGAATGCCAAGACTGCTTTACTTTGTGACCACATGACATAATTATCATTTAGTAACATGGTGATGGTGTTCACTGAGCGAAATGTTTAATTATATCTTTATTTAAATTGGGTATTAGACTTAAAATTTCCTTAATATTACATAACATTTTTATTTTTTATATTTGCTTTCTGTGAGAATTGATAACTTTCTAACTCCGTGTTTTGGTTTAAACTTTTGAAGTTATTTTCTGACTAAATTCTCTTACATTATAATGTTTAATTCCTTAATGCATAACGCGTGATAGAGACAAATATCTATAGATATTGCCCTTCGTATCTTATTCTTCATTATTAGATTCGTCCAGTATAAAAAAAATTGCATTAAACCAATGGAGAGCTTTATTACAAAAAGAGTCTTCATAAAAAATGGTGATTTTCTCTAAAAAAAAATAACTTCGTGTAAATGAAAAATATCCAAATAAAAAGTAGACCATTAATTCAGAATATAAATAGAAGGTATTTGAAAAAAACATGTAAATGTTTTACAATTTACAGGTTGGTAAATAATTGTTGAATAAGGGAGAGACACGTGCTATTTTTATACTAAAATAATGCAAACGAAAAAAAGTATTACACAATTAGGAAATTAACAGGAACTTTTATGGCCCTCTTCTGCACTGCTGTTATCTAGTCCATTAAGGAAGGCAGCATTTGTATTGAAAGTATCCACTTGTGACTCAGTTTGGAAAAGTTTAAAGGTCTGATGGCTTTCTGTAAACGATGGTTCATACAATTTTTTCCTGTACTCCATTTTTAATTTGATTTTCCAAGATTTATTGTAAAGAGGGACAAATAATATTTCAATAAGTATTTAATTATTGTTACTCCATGTCTCTGAAAGTACCCAACACTTCAGTACTGAAAATATTTAACATAAGACAACTTATATTAGCTGACAAGATAATTTTTGTTGGAAATGATAATGGCAAGAGTAGTTTTTGTATTACTGAACTATTGCACCTGATATAAATCGTTTTGGAGTCTGTAAACATATCAAATGATAGCAAAATTGCTCATGTACATGCTGGAGCTCTTAACTGATTTTTGTTAAAAATTTATGACATACTTTTTTATGTCTAACACTTTTATTTTTTGTTTATAAATTATAGTACAAATTAATACTTAATATAAACATATTAAATACATTTGGAAAAAAATATGGCTAATATGAGTTATTTAAAAAAAATGCTGTCCTAATTACTGATCTTTTTGCACCTAAAATGTATTATTGTTAATTAATAGTTATTACTAAGTAGTGGGATTCTTAAGCACTTGCCATTGTACCTCTCCCACCTGTTGCCTACAGTCCAGCACCAACATAACTTCATGCCGCCTTATGATTTTGTGCTTAGAAACCCCTAGTTATTACATTTTTTTTTAATGGTGTTTGAAGCCCCTTTTTACTACTGAGGCACCGCAGGCGGTGGACACTGATACTGATGATACATGAGATGAAATGATTTATTGGGAAAGAATTTTTGTAAGGAAGGAAACGTTCCAGGACTAAGTTTTAGGGTACCTCCCCGGAATTTTCCATTTATGAGGACTGAGGAAAACCTGGAAAAGCCTCAGTCATGGAGGACGGTCCTGGCAGGATTCGAACCCCAGACCTCCCGCTCGCGATTCCGCGCCTTAACGACCTCGGCCACCCGTGGCGGTCAATATTACATTCGTGTGTATACCAGATATACAATTTCTGTGTTGACCGCCGGCACGACCTACGTGTAGCCCCTGTAAGCTATGTAAAGCATAAAATAATCAGAAAAGCGTAACATGTGGGTGTTTAAATCATAAACTAATTATTTAAATTGTATTCGCTGTAACATGAAGTAAAGCAGGCTACAAGGTTCTGTCCATTACTCCTTGTTTCAGCTTCACAGCTATGTTTATACGGCTCGTTTCATATTTTAACAGCATTTAATTCCTTTCCGCTCTTTTGCTTAAAGTTGTGAAGTCATTCATCTGCCTACGCGAAAAAGTAATAAAATACAAAATCCCACTTCAAAGACTTTCCGCGGCCTTCCTCCCTTCCCCACTTTAACCTTTTGCGTCAACAAAGAAACACAATTTTAAGCTATGGCGTAAAATGCCGCCTCCCCTCTTCTAGGATGAAAGAAACAGCCACCCTCCGGCTGCTTCCCCTTCCCCTTGTTTTTAAATAGAACATCTGACGTAAGAGGTATCAGAAAGGGAGAGAGAGAGAGAGAGAGAGAGAGTTGGATTCAACAGCTTATATCTAAAGGCACCATCCTGAACTTCACAATGTGACTTTAAGAGGAATGAACAGTAATTAAAATAACATCCATTTGGTATCGAGTTCTCGAAAAGACGATTTACGAAAAAGAAGTTTTCCAATAGCAATTTGTTTAATTGTTTCACTACTCAAGAGCACAAAACGCTGAAGAGTGTTTAAGTATCTTTTGACCGTTGTTCAAGATGCGATAGAACATTTGTGCTAAGTTAGTATTTCAAGGCCAATTGAATTGCTGACGTGCATTTGATTTTGTAAAAATAATTATGTAATGATTAAAGTATAATTGCTCTCATAGCTGCTGTTTGTGAACAATAAATAAACTGAATACAGTTGCTCATTTTTAAAACGTTTAAATACTACATTAAAACATGCGAGGAATGTGATACACATTTCAAAAGTGTGTGTTAACCAACAGTAGCTACTGATGTTAATGGTTGGTAGGCAGTTGCTAATGATTTTTTTTTTATTTCATGTTGATAAAATGTCAAGGTCAAAATGTACTCAATTTAACGCAACATTACAAAACGATAATAATAAAATGATGGTAGGAGGAAGAACATTCTAATAATCATCCCTGTAATGTTTGCAAATAAAATCAACATGAAATAACTTAGCTTTAAAATAATGAAGAATATATGAAACTCTCCAACCGTTTTTAATTCATTTTATTTTTTTAAAAAAGAAGGAAATCAAAAATAAAGAAAAAGAGAAAAGACAGACAAGGAAGACCAAAAGATAGTCAATGAGAGAGCATTTATAATTTTTCTAGTATTTTTTCCCTTCTATTTTTGTCATATTTTTTATCTTTTCTATTCTTATTCTTCTTTTATACTGTCTACCACTCTTTAGAAGGAAGAAAAACATTTTTTTAATGCTCAATACGCGCTTCCTTGGTCACTTTGCATACGATTGTCCATTACTTGTCACACCTCAGCGGTGATATTTACAATACATCCCTGCTATTCCGGAATTGTATCGGGTAGAAGGGGAACTAAAATTTCATGCCTCACGTAGCCCCCCAAATAATAATAATAATAATAATAATAATAATAATAAACATAGTGTCAAATCTGGTATATGACGTGTCCAAGACAAGAATAGCTTTCACTGAGAAGCGTCCACCGCTTATTGCTTTACATGGACGTTCTATTTCAACAAACTGTATATACCATCTGAGGATAAAACTGGTTGATGTTTAGTGGCGCCGGACAGTGGGAATATACCTATTTTGATTAGCTGCCACTTTTCATATGATGGCGCCTGGCAGCCAAATGCGTAACTACTGCATGGGAAGCGGTACAGAGTAGAACCTTAAAGGTTTCTATCTCTCCATGCGTACAAGGATAATAACTCCGAGCTTCGTTAATTATATATAAAAATTCAAAACCCAGACAGTAGTTTTTTAATCACCCTGTATAAGGAATGCCTGAAATGTGGCCACAAGAGAGCATGAGATACTAAGCCGCAGCGCAAGTTGATAAACTTAAAACCCATCTCTTAAAAATGAGAATTAAATGAAACTTTTGCAACTGAGCGGGGTAGCTCAGGTGGTAACGATTAGAACCCACATTCGCGAGGTCCTGGGTTCCAATAACTTGTGACCGGCCTTCCGATCTTGGATAATTAACATTAAGTAATATATATCATTACGATAAATGAACGGTCTGTTTCCTATAGGATTTATATTATAAAATGAGTTACCTTTATTAATATTTTGGGCTTAACAGAAGTTATTATGAAAATGTTTATATAGACGATCTATAAAAGAATAACCTCAAAGGAATTTGAGCTTGAATACAGTAAAAATACTGATATAATTACAAGTATTTCTGAAAGTCTCACTGTAAATCACTATTTAGGGACTTAACGGAAAAACAAATTATCTTACAGAAGCATCGAGGGAATAAAAATCTTAGGGAAATCAAATCCGGCGAACTGGCCAGTACACTTAAGTATGTATGCATATCAGAAAGAATAACTGCGATTGGCTATTGACCAAGGAATAAACATGTGTCATTTTTCTGCACATCGTGCAATAGATGAACTGTTTTCAAAAGATAAACTGAAAGCAATACACGCCTAAAATAAAATTAATAAAAACTGTAAAATTATAACTTTAATGACATTCGCATGTCCAGTTAAATTTTTTATTTTCATGTGTTAGGTATTTCTTTCTGCAAAAGTTCTGATTCGGTTGCCCCCTTCAAGAATGAGTTTTCGGATAAATCCTTGCGGCCTCCCGGCTATTTCATTTGCTTGTCTAAAAATGAAAAATATCTCTTCTTGTTCCTGACATGAATAACGAGCCATTTTAATCGCATTTCACAAACATGAACAGATTTGCAACATAAAGGAAATATAACCCCTCCCCATAATTGATAACAATGCTGTTATGAAGAACTAACGTCATAGAACAATATTGTCATGTATCGTGAAACACATTTATTTCCGAATACATGTTTACATGATATATTTTGTTCCTTTTCCTGTGAGAAATCACATCATGAAGTTTTTACTTATAGTTGAAATTAATCCTATATGCTCTAATTAGTAGCTCTGTAACTGACATAAAATACAGGTGCTCCGTTTCCATGAAGTAGTCGTAAAAATAGTCTCGGCATATATGTGTAATTCTTGAGAATGCTAAATCAATATTGGCTCAGTAGTGCAAATACCTAGAACTCCTGGTAAAAGCGCCAACAATTAGCTGTGAAAAAAACATAAGTCGATTATTTAAATTATTTCAATCGGAAAAGCAAATGCCGGGATGCTATTGCTGATGAAAATGAGTTTTGTCTGTACAGATAACTGGCACGTTTCTTGAGATTACTATTTATATAAGGCAATAGTCTGCCAAGTGGATAATCATATATATATATATATATATATATATATGTAACAAATTAACACTAATAATAAAAGTAGATAAAGATAAAACACGTAGAAAGAGTTGCAGTTTCAAGTGTGACTCTTTCTCTGTGTTTTATATTTATCTACTTTTATTATTAGTGTTAATTTGTTACATTGTTAATAGTGTTTCTTTATTTTTATGTTTCATTAATATTATATATATGTATATATATAATTAACAGTAATTATAAAAGTAGAAAAGGATAAAACACTAAGATAAAGTCACACTTGAAACTGCTATATTTCGAACTCGTTGAGTTCTTCTATGTCAAGAAGACAAGTGAAGGTGATAAAAGTAAATATTGAGTATCGAAGGTAACGTTATGCATGGAAACAGTTGAAACCAGAAATGAAAGTGAGGGAAAAAAATTAATACGTAAGATTTAAACTATATATGTATATCATGCCCTCAAAGGTCCCAGATTAACTCTACTCCATTATTTACATCAATATATTCTCAACAAATTCTGCCGATGAAAAATACCATAGAAGATTAGACGAACATACCAACAAAGTGACTATGACATGACCCACGATGGACCTATATCACATGTCTTATAAGTCAAAGAACGGTATTCAATGGCTTAATCAGAAGATTGGAGTTATCTACAGTGAAGATATGTAAATAAAGACAGTAGTCCTCTTAAGGAACAAATATACCATAAATAATATTAACTTCAACTAATATTCATTTTTCTGTTTGCATTAATTATCCTTCAGAGTACCTAATTCACTATCATGAGGTTAAGCGAATTAATATAATATAAAAGGTAATTAACTTAAATGTAGTACTTAACGAAATAGCTGATACTACCTGACATGAGCCCTGTTTAAACAATCTTCTGTGTCGATCTCCAGTTAAAGGATCCCTGCCCCACAAAATGGGATAGATTATAAGACTTTTTCTATGGAGCATATTAAGCAATTATAATACACGGCATAACCTTAACTATTGCATTGACAATAGAGCCTATTTACATAAATCAAATTGTCTTAAGAATACATCATTTTTCTTAAATTATCTAATTAGGAATGGCATAATATAACTTCTGCAAACAATATTTTAATACTTATAATACAATACCATTGTGTACACAAACAAAATGTATTTCTTTTTCAAGAAAATAACCCAAATGTTAAGGACACTTATACGCAATAACTATAGAAATTGCTTTTTACCTTGAGACTCCCGCCATCAATAATTTATATTAACACCTCTTTCATTAAGTACTGCTAGACACCTTCTTGGGTCGGTCCTGGTAGTGTAGTGATAACCACACTTGCCTTCTAAACCCAAGATCGCGGGTTCGATCCCAGCCAGGACCGACGTATGGCTTCCTTCGGAAGGTAAGGTAAGTAAAGCCGTGGGTCCCGTGTCGTAATTTACGTCACGATAAAGAACCTCAAGCCTGTAAGAAGAGACTCTGAGAAAAATTTGTCGCCTGTTTCACGCCCTGAATTGAATGGGACGCTGATGACTGAGATGTAAAAGAGCGTCTATAAATAAACCAAATAAAAATGTACCTCCTTGGCATTCAGAAATGTGATGAAGGATTTCATGGTGTCATTCCACATATACTGGATCTGATTTACACCTGGAGACTGGGCAGGCAACTCTAGTATTGTAACATTATGTCTTTCTCCTGCATAATGCGCTTTGACATGATCAGCATGTAAAGGAATTCAGGGCCAGATGCTTGAGAAATAGGAGGGCCGCAGCACATCTTGAATAAACTGTTTGCATTCATTGTTACACAGAGTATTTGCAATTACTTCCCGGAATATTAAGCTACCTCATGTCCTGGCCTTTCTGCATTACCTGGTTGTCACTATAATTATGCGTAATCTCCTATAATCTGGATGCAGATCTAAGCTACAGAAAATATGACTCCATTGTTCCTGTTACCTATTGAACCATGCAATTATGATTTCCTCGCGAATTAATTGAATTATCAACATTCTCCAGGTACTTCTTAACATGGCGACAGTTGACTGTTCTCTCAAGGCCCTTAAACCCCAAGCATTTCTTGTGCAGCATTTGTAATCGTAAGTTCACCTGGATTTATTTTTCTGAACTGCCAAATTCTTAATATCGCCTGCACATTCTGAATACAATACCTCTTGCGGTAGGTTTCCAAGTCATAAACATTTTATCTCGCTTAATGACGTTGTTGAGCATTTGTTTCGTTTATTAAAAACATCTTTTACCGTTTCTCTTAATATTTTATCAGAGAAAAGCGCTGGGAACCAATATATAAACGAACGTATTTACTCATCCACGATATAACTATTCAACCAAGTAAAATAAATGATAATTGACTTCTAGAGTAGCTAGTAGCTAGATAACTGAACAAAGTACTCACATTTACTCGCTGTTTACTATTTGTTTAGATAAACCAATATAGTTATTTAAAATGCGTATTGTTTCTTAGACAATTTTGAAAGTGTGTAAGGAAAATAAAGAAATATAAACTCTAGAACCTTGGAAAGAATCTGAAAGCAAAAGTCATGTTGGTCCTTAGGACAATCTTTCACCAAAAAGGAAAGAAATTGTCAATAGGAAGCTCGAAATGAACAACTAGAACTATTATGCTCAATCTGAATGTTCAGTGATTTAGAAAGATGCGGGAATTTTAATTAAAATTATATTTAAAATTGAAATACAAAATAGCAGTTACTTGTTATTAATTATTTATTTATTCTTCAAATACAACGAGCCCTATTCTCCCTTATAGTTGTGGTGGTATCTATTACAGTGGTACCAATACAATACAATCAACAAGCTTACGGGTCGGGTAGTTCTTTTATACCACCCCTGGCATGTTTGATTTAGCGCAAGATATTGCTTTAGATAATTCACATTAAGATATAAAACTTAGCAATAGTACAAATAAGTAAAGGCAACAAACAAATAAAAATAAAAATAGAATAAAACGATAAATGCTACACTAGCACTTTTGAAAATATTAAAATACATATAAATCATAAAGAAAGTTCATTATAGATTATTCACAGCTGGATTCTGTTAAATTCTTTTCCCACACTCTCCTTCCCGGTTATCAGCCTTTTCAGACCTGAGCTGTCTCGCTTTCATCAGAAATTTACCTATTCTCTCTTCTCTTTTCTTGCCTGCCAGCAAAGCCCATTATGACCATTTCCCTCTGTTCCATCTCGTAAAGGAGTGCGGTAGATACTTTTCCCTCCATTCTTCCGTACCTTTACATTCAGCCAGAATATGTGTCCATGATTCCCTCTCCTCACAGATGGGGCAAATTCTCTGCTCATTTTCATGAGCGATCTTAGTCATCAGCCATGCCCCTAGTCTGAATCACGCGAGCTCCTCTCTTGTGAGTTTATTCCTTGTTTTGAGGTGCTGCTCCATCACCCATTCAGATGTTAGCACCGTTTGTACCTGCAGCGAAATCATCTCTCTGCATTGCGCAATTGCCTGCTGTCTATTCATATCCCTCAAGCGGTTCCTAACCTTCATGTTAGGGCTTTAGTTTAACACTGTAATAACATGGAATATGGAATAATAGAACAATGCAAATGGTTTACATATGTTTAGTTTACAATTCTTACAAATGTAAACGTATAATTTAAAAGTCTTATCATTATAATTCTAACAGCTGCTAGGTATATAATCTTATCTTTATTGTCAAATAAAATGTTGACCGTTCATTTATCCAGCAATATTTATGAAGTGAACCAATAGTAATTGGGTGTAATTTACATTAAAATGTTGAAGATGTCCAATAAAACAATACTTTTTACGTAGTGTTGGTAACAGTTGAAGAGCAGCAGATGATAGGCCGTTTCTTCTGATTTTTCAAATCACCATAGTGTCATTGTGGTTATGGAAAACCAAATCTGCTTTAAAACTATCCATGATCACTTAGTCGAAACATATGAAGAATTTTGCGTTCAATCCATGTAGGAAAGTAGAGAAGATTAATTTCTTGGTGCACTGCTTGCCCATGCTGCGATTCAGCTCTTGATAACGTTTATTTAAGGGTCACGTATATCATAGAACAAATTGTATAAGATATTAAGATTTGACCTTGCGAAATGTTTTGCAATATAATCAACTCTTTCGATTCCGACGATTCCCGCATGTCCCTTGATGCTTTATAAGCAGAGGTTGTTAGTACTTTCAAAACATGTCTTCTTATTTGTGTGCCAAGAGGTTGACATATTTATCCTTAATAGAGTTCATTGTAGTTTGCGAGTCAGATTTATTTTATTA
Organism: Metallyticus violacea; assembly: GCA_030762175.1. Lineage (NCBI taxonomy): Eukaryota > Metazoa > Arthropoda > Insecta > Mantodea > Metallyticidae > Metallyticus > Metallyticus violacea. The sequence continues at coordinate 50,208,996 of CM060832.1, read as the reverse complement.
TCTATACACCATCTTATTGCTTGATAAATAGCAAACATTTCTACCTAAAAGATAGTAGGGGTTGGTGACGGTCTAAATCCTTAATAAAATCTCAGGTCATTTTCGTATATAAAGAAAGAACAATCAACAGGAAGCTATTTATCATATAAGAATCGCCAGATTAATTTCAATACAACATTTTAAAACTTACAAATTTTAAGTGTTCTGCCATGTAAAACAATATAATATATACAACAATATACTTTAAATATAAGATCTGATAGCCATAAACATATGTTATATATTTCTTTATATGTTACAATATATAAATATATTACTATTATTTTCTGTGAGATATTCAAGAACAGGAGTTATTTTTGATGAAATGTTTTTATGTACTTCTTTAAATCAGCTGACGTTCCTCTCACTGTTATCGATGTATTATAAGGAATGCATTTTGAATACTAATTTGTTTGTTTACACACTGTTTATCATAATGAAAACAAAGTTATGCAGATTTGGAACAAACAACAGCTCTGTTGTGTGAAACTGATTGTGTGCTGCTTTACCGCTCCGTTTATTGAAACTAAATGACAAAAGCAAACAGAAGAGTTATCTCCGAAGAGAAACACGTTTTAATGTTGTTTCTAGTCAAGTCTATTTGAAGAGCGTCTACATCTTAATCTGATATTTGATATCAGCTGCAGGCAGGCGATGTTGCCTGCTCGCGTGGAATGACATTTATGACGATGAACGAATCCGCAAACACAGTCGCACGCACATACACACAAAAGCCAATCCGCAGGATTTGTTATTCATGATGGCTTGTCGAGAATGCGTTACTGACGTTGAATGATGGAAGTTTTCTTGAGCGCAGTCTGGCGAGGAACAGATTTGAAAAGCAATCTCGTGTAACAACGTTTCTCAAGCGAGAAACCTGGCACTTCTCAACTGTGTGTTAGCTCACTAAGTTAAGGACGCAAAACGTTTGCTTTCCATATAGATAATATTCATTGTATATGGAGTGTAAACTATTTGGTGTCAAACATTCAGGGAGCACGCTCCTCGTAAAATGAAATCATAAAAAATTGAACCACGATATGCTTGGTTGCTTATTTATTGAACCATTTGATACATCCTGAATTCTTTTATCACTGCAGTTTCCCACCCTAGTTTTAACAGTGACTCTGAGTCAGTTATATATCAATGTATATATTATTACACTCAATTTCAGGCATATAAGCAGCTATGCCAGTTTAATTAATCGCCGTAATAAAAACAACTGGTTAAATATAGATATTGTTTTTTCACACTAGTCGTGTGCAGGACATAAGTGGAAATGATGAATCAGACTTGAAATATTGTCACTGCTGGGATTCGAACCACAGATCTTGCGGGCTGATGATCTACCGTGTACTATACGGAGATCTCCCTAACGTTTCTCTACTATGAGAAATGCATTCTTTAATGGGCTGTTCATAATGCTACGAGTACTTATGACCGAGGCCATTATCTCT